>VWPW01022500.1:489879-511002 GCA_013389825.1 Crypturellus undulatus
CACCGGGCAGCGCCGCGGGGGCGGGGCCGGCCGAGGCCCTCCGTCGCTCTCCTCGCTAGGCCCGGCGCTGCGCGTCGGCTCCCCCTCCGCGCCGGTGCCGTGGTGGGGGGCGCTGGGGCGCGCGCCTTCCGCGGGCGCTGCCTGTGCGAAGCGGCACTGTGCGGGCATGGCCGAGCAGGGAGCCACTGGCAGGTCCTGGGGGCACGCGGATGCCCTCGATACCTTGGGAAGAGGCTTAAATTTTGCCCATGCCCAAGGCAGGTGTGAAGTGCATGTGCCACAGAAAGGTTCTCACGAGCTACACGTGTAAGCTTCCTTGTGCAAGGAAAGCTCCTAAGTTACGGATCGTTGCAAGTGCTTCCAGGCACTGTAATGTTCATAGAATCATGGGAAAAGACCTGTGTTCAAATGTCCAATTGACTTTAGCTTTCATGTCTGTGTTGATAATGATGCTGAGAAGTAGCTGTGTTATCGGGAACAAGCAGATAGGGTTAAGATTACTTTAATTAAGCCCGTTTTGTCTAATACAACTACCTAGCTGAATTAAAAAAAATGATAAAGAGGCACAATTCATAAGGATGTCCACAAAATTTAGGTGAGCTGTGAAAATGTCACTTGTTTTCTAATTGACAATCTGCAGTGAGTCAGTATTAAGCTAACATCTTAAAATACTACTGCAAGGCAGTGCTGGTGCAGGTGTTGTCTGTGGGTTAATGCATTCATAAAAGTAAAACAAAAGCCTAATGTCATATGGTAGATGTGCTGGCCATTTGAAATTACCTACTGGAGCCTCCTTTGCCTTTCTGGGCATGATGTCTGTGCTTAGGG
This sequence comes from Crypturellus undulatus, assembly GCA_013389825.1. Taxonomy (NCBI): domain Eukaryota; kingdom Metazoa; phylum Chordata; class Aves; order Tinamiformes; family Tinamidae; genus Crypturellus; species Crypturellus undulatus. The sequence goes on from VWPW01022500.1 coordinate 490,708, forward strand.
TGCTTAGGTAGGCTGCTGCAATAAATGTATTTGGCTATGTAATTTCTCTTATGTGCTTTGTATTTACTAATTAGTATCTCTGATGTAAAGTGATTGTGTAAAGTAGCAGCAGTCATTAGAATAGCGACTTCTGCGCTTGGTGGAACTTTTGTTTCCACTTTTGGGTGAAGGCTACTATGCAAATGAGATCAAAGCAATTAACAATTTAAAGATTGAATTTAAATAACTAAAATGCTTCCTTAGTTTTTTATATATATATATATTTTCTTCTTTACTCCTCAGTAACCTAAGTGTAACCAAAAATATGATTTGTTACCTACTGCACCAAACATCTTAAATATTTCATTTGCCATTTGGTCACCTGACTTCAAGTACAATGGTAAGTTATGATTCAAATATGTTTTCAGATATCTCTTTCTCTGTTGTGCTAGTTTTGTGTGTGATGAGGAGGGAGAATGTTGTTAACATTTATCATCATCTTAGATATTTTATTTTTACTTAGTACTCTTGAGTTTCTCTCATTCCTTTTTTTCACCAATATCTTCCTTTGTAGCTTGTGTATGTTGTTCATAAACACTTAGTTACTGCCTAGTGCATCGTAGGAATTGCCATATAAAGCAAGTGGTGTGTTTTCAGTCATGACTGGGGTTATTCAATAGATCATGAGGTACAAATCCTGTATCCACTCACCTTTTTAGTATTCTGTTTACAGATAATATGACTGGATTTTCTCTAGTGTCAAGCAAAAAGTGAATAGAATCTCTGAAATCACAGGATTATCTCATATGTTTATATAGGAAGCATGAAAGTTTGATGTAGCCATTTAGATACCCAAACTTCAAAATGTGAATGGGCTGTATTTTAGGTTCTAATGAGTAAGTTGCACACTATCCATAGGTGCTTTTTTTTCCCCCTCAAGAACAGACAAAAAATTCTATAGTAGAAAAATTGTAGGTGAAAGATAACAAGCCTAAGGAAGTATTTTCATATATATTTCCTTTTTTATTTTTTGTTTGTTTGTTTGGTATGCTTCTCTTCCCTGAATTCTGTTCTAAAGTATGAAATGACGTGTCTAGTCTCTACTGGAGTCCCTACTCATAAGGATCTCAGTGTGTTGCCTTGGATCAGGCATACTACTTAACCTGCCTTGAAGGAAATCTGGAGTGGAGCTTGCATTAATTTCTCAGCCACCTAATAATATAATCATTAGAAACTCTTCCCAAGGAGCATTGTATTGTGCAGAGAAGTAACTCACTGAGTCTGTGATCTGCATTTCCATTGTGTAGAAAAATAACTATCCTTATACATTGGCATCAGTATCTTTAGCACTGAATATTTTATCTCTGGGCTACTGTTTCCATTACTGCTTCTTTTTTAAAATACTTGTACCTGCCTACTTTTTCAGATGTATTGGCAGCCAAGTTAAGAACGGGTAAAAGGTGTTCTATTTGTTGCCTATAACTTTTTTTGATTAACAGTTTTCATTACCCTTATTACACATGGTTTCTATTCTTGCTCTTAGTTTTAATTGGTTTAATGACCAATTAAATACATTAATGTGTTTAAGTGATGTTTCAGCTGCCAAGTTTAGAATGTGCAAAACAATCTTTGACTATATCTTCTAAAAATTACTTAATGCCAGTAGTAGTTTAGTACAAGATTATATAAATAACATATTTTCTAAGAAGCTGTTTATAATTCTTGCAGCAACAAGCTTTAGAACTGGCATTGGATCGTGCAGAGGTAAGGAGTAGCTAAGATATTAGCACATAAATAATGTAGTGGGCTGCTACTTAAATATTATGGTTCTGTATTTCTTGTGAAAAATGGATATGGGCTGTGTCTCTGTGCTTATGCATATATATAACCACAAATACATGTAACACTGAATTACAAAAAAATTGATTAAACTGCCAAGCTTGGCATTTTTCTTTTTCCAAACATACCAAGAACTTCAGATGCAATGAAAATTGAACATGCAAGACTTTTTTTTTTTTTCAAAAACAGAGCAATGCACTGTGAAATAAGCAGAGCTACATACTGATAATTTTCTTTAAAGTCAGAGATAACTTAAAGAAATGTATGGCAAAATCATGATTGTTGTGTTAAGAGTAAGCCAGTTTTGACAAAGAGAAAAATGCTTTTAAATTCTGTTTCTTTCAAGGCAGCATGGGATGTAATGCTTACTTTGCCCCGGTTTGGGGGAAGTTTTTCAAATTAAAAGCTACCTTTAACTAGTATGGTATCATGATTATGGTGTCAGTTGTTTTTAAAATATTTAATATACATAAATTTCTTTTGTAATAAATGACTATAAATTAGTCAAACACAGCATTGATGCAAGAGACAAGAGAAAAATAATTAAGTTGTTATATAAATACTGTGAGCCAGTACACTTAAGTTTGACTGTATTGACGTGATCTAATATCTAAATGTGATCTAAACTTGCTGTAACATGCTAGCTTCAGTAAATAAGGGCTCTGTAAATATTACTGTAATTACAAAATGTAGGTATAGATTAAGACTTTAATTGTGACTCATTCCATACCACAAAGTGCTCATAAGTGCTCAAAATGTTTCATAATTGAATTGATAAATGCTTCCTCATTAATGAATATAGCATGGAGTAGATTATTTTAATAAGTTTGACAATTATTTACCATAATTATGTATTGTATACGTAGAACAATGTTCGATAATGATCAGCTTGGTAGCTTGGTAGCAAAAATTACATTTTTTTTTTTAATGCAAGTTTTATATTTGCTTTACCTTTCCTTTCCAGTATATCATTGAAAGTGCTCGTCAGAGACCTCCCAAACGAAAATATTTACCCAGTGGAAGGTAGCATACATTTTGGTATTTAATATTTGATTGTTTATTTAATTTGTTTTTATATGAAGCTTCTTTTTTTAATTACAGAAAATCTCTATTTCAAAAACTTTATGATTTATATATAGAAGAATGTGAAAAAGAGCCTGAGATAAAGGTAAGTGGAAATTGCTAAGCATCTTTTCATTGCTGCTTAAACAGACAAATGCAAACTCTTTTTTTCCCATTTTTATTTTCCTGGTAACTGTGGTAGTTACCTAAGGTTGTGGTTATAGTAGAAAGATTAATGGCTCCTGTGGACTAAAAGTGTTATTTTAGTATATAGTGAAGTAAAACCAGGGTGGTAGCAGAACTAATGGCTACCTGGTAATCCTAAATCTGTTTTTAAAGGTAATAAAATGGAAGATAAACACATGACTGAAGACCGTGTTGGGATATTCTTTATCTACTTTTCTGTATGTGAAATATCAAGGAATTGCAAAGGAACAATCTAGCATGGAGAGATGCATGCAACACATTTAATATATTAAAGATGGGCGGTACTATTAAAGTAACTGAATAATATATAGCAGGACCTACACTAGTGCAAGCGACCTGTCAGTTCTGTTTTAATCCTCTTTCCATGAAGTTGATTGAGAGCAAGTCCAGGAGCACTGTCAGTGCCACCTACATCACTGTCAGTATCACTCTTTTTGCATTGGAAGCTTAACATGGCTACCATGAAAACAATACATGGAAAATCTTTAACATATGCTTTCTCATTATCACAAATGCAAAGTGAAGAGACTAATATCTGATTTCTGTTTTGCTTAAAACCTCAGTAGTGAATGGATACCAAGATGTTTGAACAGGAGGAAGAAGATCGAGCTTACAAGGGTGGAATCTAGAAAAAGTAGGATTACTGTACTATAGTTGCTGCTAAGCAGAAGGCACAAACTGCTAATAAAATCAGTAATGAAGAAAAGTTTTTAAAAATCACAGGTATTTAAAGATTAAATGGATCATTCCTGATCCGGAGTTGAGTAAAAACTTTTCCTAACTAAAAGTTAGTTATTATGATATCAAAACCTGTATTTAGAGATGTTACTGACTAAAATGAAATGTGGGTAATAAATAGATACCTTGGTCATGTAATACTATGGTTTCTCATTGAAAATGAGAAGTGTCAGGTTTGAGACGTGGAGAGTGGAAGATGATGCTCTTGTGGAACTTCATTCATAAGATTATTTGTCTCTTAATTTTCAAGACAAACCTGAAGAAGGAAGTAGTATTTTGACTGCAGTTTGGCCAATATCTTGAGAGGCTCTTAAAGACTTTGATGTACAGACGTGTGTCAGAGTTTCTGTTTCAACACTGCACCATCTAGATGGTACATGATGTGCATATGTCAACTCGGAAGCAATGTTTTCAATTACACTGTAATCCTCCATGTTTTAGTATACTTTCTTACTTTATATTTCAGTCCTAACTTTCTCCCTTTATAATATCCTCTTTGTAATATTGCCTGTCTCTAATAGTTAGTTTCCAGACCTTACTCATATTCTTGTCTTATCTTGATGTTCATAGAGAAGACTAAATTGTCCATGATAATTTGTAAAGGACTAATTCATTATTAATCCTTCTGCATTAGTCCAGCATGCCTGAGTTCTCTTCTGTGAAGAAAAAAAAAAAAACCATATGCTTCTATCTCAAATTGTCTTCTGTTTGTGCATTAAAAGGAGAACTAATTAGGCTACTAGTTGGTGTACAATCATGAAAATATTGCATAATAATTAAGGTTTCAGAACACTGTTAATGAAAGTTAATGAAATAGAGCATGTATCTGCTACTTTGTCTGTAATTAGCATGTGTAAGGTGAGGAAATGACTGTAAGACTGCACTTTAAAGCTAACAGACTCCAACCAGCAGTATTACTTAAATTCAACCTTGAAAGCTATATTAAAATAATAGAGTAATATTGTGTCAAAATTTGGGGGGGGGGAGGGGGGTGCGGATAGCACCCTATAATTGATATCAGTTTACATGTTAGTGGAAGCATATTCATGTCTTGGTTACAGTCTTCTTTCAGAGTCCCTTTTAGGTTCAGCTACATCACAAACATCCTTAGGCTTCAGCCTATACTCTCTATTTTGTCACAAAAAAATGACTGTTCAAGTTGTATAGATTGTTTTTCTTTCAGTCAGTACATAAGAAATTCTGCTTTGTTCTTTCTGCTTTCTGAAAAGAAAATGCCTATCAGTTTTCATGCAATTGATCTGTAAGTAGCTGATAGTTGTGTTAAGGGAAGAAGAAATCATGATATCTTCGACATGATTGACCAGATGGAGAATAGGAGAGAAGTTTTTATTTGCATGAAAATACCTTAGCACATCAGTTTTAGAAATGGAAGTAATTTAAATTATCAGAATGCAGGCTTTTCTTTACTTTGATACTCAGCAAATTATAGAGCAATGATAAATTCATGTCTGGTTGTTTCATTTATCTATTATCATTATCTATTGTTATCATTATCTATTTATAATAGATAACTGATACCTGATAAATAAGATGAAGAGATCAAAAATAACAAGTAGTTTTTATGTTAGATCAGAAGTTGATTATAAATCAATCATATTTAATCTTCCTTCATGTATACAATCCTGGCCATATAGCTTGTGAACTCCTGCTTGGAGCCTGTTGGTTTGTTTCATAGTTAGCTGTACTGTACTCACATTTTGGGAAGTCTAAGTAATGCCATCAGGCTGGGATATTTGATTGCTATTCCCCCCTCCAAGGAAATAATAACATTTCTGTATATGGGTTACTTTAACCATTTGGGGCACTATAGATTTTAAAGCAACCTGAACTACATGACCATAGAAGGGATATTTCAATTCTCCTTCCTATCATCTTGCTCTATACCTTAAAACAAATATGGCATTTGGAGAAATTTATCCTAAAACTGATTCTTAACTCTTGTTCATGAAGGAAGTATTATAAAATACTTCGAATATATGGTTCATGTTCTCACTTTGAGTAGATCTCTCGTTTTTTTTCCTTAATTTTTAGAAGAAAATAGTGAATAAGATTTCTGCTCTCTAAAAATTGGAAAAGCTATGCACTTCTTTTAACAAAGATTAAAAAAAAAAAAAAATGGAATGTCTTTCTGTTGCATCTTTTGCCTCTAGAGCTGGAAGGGATAGAATAAGACTTTTTTTGTTTATTTAGAACAAGATATGTACAACGGATTTTTTTTTTAGCCTTTATGTTAGTGAGAAAATAATTGTACGAAAGTTGCAGTGACTGTTAAATAAATTTTGCTTTACATGGAAATAGAAATAAAATGATTGGACTGAGTCTGCTATGGCATAATAAAACTGAAATGTTATTTTTCTATTTATTGAAAATCAGAGAAGCTGTAAACTTAAGCAGATTGTATAATGTTGAACACAGCTAAGCTTGTTAATCATTGAATTACTGACTTGTCCAGCCCTGCAGAGAATAAAAGCAGTGACACCCCATCAGTTCTTGCACCTTCTGTGCTGCAGCGAGGGTCCGAGAGGAGCAGTGATAGTCCTAAACTCTAATTTTATTTGTGTAATTTGTGCACCATCCAAGGATAAGGTATTAACGTCGCATTTCACTCATAGCCAAGGATGGGAGAATTATAAGCATAATATAAGCCACTACTTCAGTTTTGTTAGGTCGGGGTGCTCAGTGTCAGGTTCTTCAGAAATGGGCAGTGTCTGCGAGAAGGGGGGCACCTGCGCGTGGCCTGAGCGGTGCAGCAGGGCACCCTGTGCCAGGGCCAGGAACCTCAGCCAACAGAGCCAGGAGGCTGCCTTGCTTGCTGGCTATCATAGCTCCTGCTCCTGCTGCCTGAGCTGATAAATACTTAGGAAATGTAATATGCCTCAGTCAGTCAATCTTAAAAATGTTTTCAGGAGACATCTGACCTAATGTTTAGTGTTGGCTTGGAGCTCGTACCTGCTGTGGCCAGCTCCAAGCAGAAAGCTGATGTTGTGGTTGTGAGACTTTACGTCCTTACTGAAACATGATTTTTGCTCCCATTTATTGAAGTGTTACCCTTAAACCACTAATATTTACTCTGATTTCTTGGAAAGGAATTACATTTTAAAATAGGTTTATGTTGTTTCTCTTCAGCATGGACAATAGGAGTGGAGTATCCGCTGCTCTCTTCTCCCTGACTTATCCATTACCTCCCTTTCCTTTCTCTAAGTCTTAATAAATAAATAAATAAATGTTGGGAGAGGGGCAGGCAAGGGTGGAATAAAAGAAAGGGGAAACAGAAGCCTCCCAAGATGTATTGGCCAACTGTTACCAATAAAAAAATAAAACCCTAAGATGTTATTCGCTGATTAAGTTAGTGTGGCTAACTGAATTAAGTTATATTTGCAAATGGATTGCCATTGTATTTGTTACTTACCAGTCCTTACAAGCATCTTTCTGTAAAAATAAATCTCTCTCCACTCTTTGGAAGGCGGGCACACGTGGACAGATTTCTGGAAAAAGGTCTCCTGTTTATTTAGAAATTCTCCCAAGTGGCAGTTAGTCAATAGAAATTATTCAGTGCCTATATTTAGTGTGGAATAATAATTTTAATTGACTGATCAGTTTTCTTCAGCTCACGAGAATAATAAAGTTGAATTAGAAATGTCAGTGTTTATTACTAAACAATATTGCTAACAACCTCCAGAAGCAGTACTAATTCTGTTCTAATGATAGAAGAATATATTTTTAAAATTTATTCTGTGTTCCTTTATAGCTATTTCTAGATAGACCAAGTTACTAAGCGGGTGTTTTTAAATCTGCATATTTGAGTTTAAACTCCTGTTAGCCTTACTTGCATAGTGTGTCAGCTCCTTTTTTCAAAAACAAATCTTAAAGAATCCTCGTATTCCTTTCCTCTCTCCTACATAAAACCTCTTGTTAAGTGAAGGGCGAATTCTACTGTGAAAACTATTAATTATCCAACACTGAAGATAATTATTTTTGGTCGGGTGAAAAACAGTCGATTTTTGCTGGCAAATCCTCGGTCACCATTGCTAGCTGCTCCCATGTTCCTCTCACATGGATGGGAGTGTCACTTTGCAGTTTGTTACATTTCCTCCAAAATCTTTGCTAGCAGATGTTAAATGATGCCAGAGAAATGAAGCACAGACTGCTTTCAGTGCTTGTGCTCCTGGCTATTTCTCAGTATATCTAAGTGAAGGCTCTATAGGGGCCTCACTCAATGATGTGACTGCGTAGGGGAGCAGGGCATGTGCAGGCACCTGCGTTATGGTAGAGATCCGTGGGGTTAGTAGGAGTCCTGGCTGAAGAAGATTTTATAGAATGTATTTGTTCTACACCCCTTTCTTCACAGTTTTGTCTTCTTTTGGAGAGGAGTCCTTTTTCTCTTAGGAACAGTCTCCTTAGGAGAAGTCATTCTGCCATCTGGCTTATTAACGTTTCAATCTTTATTTGAAATAAAGATAGGCAGAGTGTGCACTGCAGCTTAATGAGTATGTGTGAAATGTGGGGATGCAGCTACTCTTGGGAATGGGAACCAGTGCCCACATGACACCTGTTAGTGAATGGTTCCACTTAGGCTCGCATTCAGTGATGAAGTCTTCAACCAGAAGGTGTAAAAATTATCTGAAGTTTAGAAAACAATATTTTTCTTGTGACGAGGACTGTTTAAATGTTTAAAATTGTGAGACTTGCACAGAGAGTTGGAAACATTTGTTCATTTTAAAATCTGGTATTTATGAAAAAGGTCTCTATCATAATTACTGAAATAGTCTCTGCAGCTGCTAGATCAGACTTCAACAAATACAGATAAGGCAGTGCAATTATGGAAGCTTCCAAATGCTGTAATTCTGTGTTTTAATCCTGGAAGGAAATATTTGCTTCTGTTAAGAATATTTAAAGGTATTAAATACTTGCTATTAGCAATGTGTAATTGTATAAATGATCCATGCATAAATGACACAAATAATAGTACACAGTAGTTGTACAACATTGTATCATAGTATTGTCAATTAACCTAAAATTAATGCTTTTCTTAAATTCAAACCAATGCTTTTCCAAAAAACAAGTCTTGTGTGTGCCTAACAATGTTCATTACAAATATACATAGTTGTTGAATACAACCAAATTAAATTTAACTGGGTTTGTTTAACTGTATGGTTTAACATTAATCTTAATAGTATTCAGATTTTAATGATTGTTTTATTTTGATAGTATTATGTTCATGAGCAATGTTTCCTTTTAAAGCAGAAGCTGAGGCGAAATGTGAATTTACTTGAGAAGCTGGTTATGCAGGAGACATTATCGTGTCTGGTAGTGAATCTTTATCCAGGAAATGAGGGTTATTCATTGATGCTCAGGGGAAAAAATGGTTCAGGTAAGATTTTTGCAATTTATTTATTTATTTATTAATATATTTAGAGTTTTCTATAAACTGTCGGAACATGCTATTGTAGCTGCTTGCGTTTAACAGGTTTGCATGTGTTTTGCTTCCAACATAATCACCTGTACAAATCGGTGCCTAACTGACAACCTTGTTTTAAATTTTACCTTGTTCAAGTTTGAACTGAAAAGCAAAAGTGGTATCTTTTTGTTTAAATTCAGATTCTGAAACCATTCGGCTGCCTTATGAGGAAGGAGAACTGCTTGAATATTTGGATGCAGAGGAGCTACCACCTATTCTGGTTGATCTTCTGGAAAAATCTCAGGTATGAAAGTTTGTTTTTGAAAAGAAGCCATGTTTTGTATCCAGGTAGACTTTGGTCTTAAGATGCTTTTTATGAATGCTTCCAAACACATGACACAGAAAGATTGTGCATTTGGGGCCATATTATTTTATGCCCACAATAAATATTTTCTTGATATCCAGAACAAATAATTGGTAAGTATTAGAGGAAAAGAAATAGATATATTGCTATCATTTATGTTGACAAACCACTAGGATTCTGCATTCTTGCAAAAAGTTACTTGTTTCTATGACATATGTGATATGAATTTTTTAAGTTACATTTCTGGCATATGAAAATACAGTGTTTGAGATGTGAGTTAGGCCTGTCTGATAAAACTAGTGAGCATTTTTAAGCATCATATCAATGAATAAGCACCATATGTTTTATGCAATACCTTAATAAATGGAAGCAACTTCACAATTTGCACTGATTGGCTGAAATTGGACAAACTAGCACTGGGGCTGATTTTTTGCTTAGATATATTCGGTTTATAAAACTTATTCACAGAGCAAAAACATGAATTCATGATCATTTACAATTGCATTTAACATTTTTTATAATAGTACCAAAGGACAAAATGATCTCAGGCATGAATCCTGTCAGTTGTATTTAGAATAAATATATAGCAAACCCCTTTTTGGAGAGGGGAAATGAGATATTTGGGAATTCACACTTCTGTTTGTTTGTTTGTTTGTTTCAACTAGGTTAACATTTTTCATTGTGGGTGTGTCATAGCAGAAATACGTGATTATAGACAGTGTGGGAATATGAAATCTCCAACATACCAAAGCAAACACATTCTTTTGCGTCCTACAATGCAGGTAAGAAGTGTCTCAAGTCATTTGTCACTGTCACAGTATTTCCCAGACTGAATATAAACTGCTACTTAAAATACTTTTGTTGCAAGATAATTACTGTTCTACCTTTTTCCTCAGACTTTAATTTGTGATGTTCATTCTATAACAAGTGACAACCACAAATGGACACAGGTCAGTCACCAGTTACTTCTAAACTTTACAGTGGTATAGTAAATGTACTTAATTAGTTTAATAAAATTGCATAAGCAGAAACTGATGATATTTTGGGTTAATGAAAACTGTCAGATTGATGTGCACAGTGATGCATGGGAGGAGAGCAAGAGACAACAGACTTAAGTTGAAAGAAGAGGGTCAAACTGACTATATTGCAAATATTTTGCACCATGAGGACAGTCAAGCAGTAGAACAGGTTGTCCAGAGAAGTTCCTCTAGAGATTATCCAGAACCATTCTATCCTTAGTGGTTTTCAGGATATGATACCATTGAGACTAACCGTGCTTTGAACTGGAGGTTGGGCTAGAGAGCTCTTGAGGCACCTTCCAACCTAAATTATCTTATAGTACTGCATTCCATGTTCCAGGGAGCTGTCACAGACTTGTTAGTAGTGACTTCCTACAGGGTACCAGAGAGTACAGTAGGAGTTGTGAAAAGGTCTGGTTTTGGTCATGCAGAATGTCAGAATGGCTCTAATTAAGTCTACCCTGTTCAGTTCATCTTCAACATAGGGTTTCAGAGTGCTCCTTGGAATCTATTGGAATATTATTGCTCCTGTTGCAGTATTTACCTAATGATATTATTTCAGAGTATTGTAAGTTATTTAGATTGTGCAGTTAGTTAAATGCTAAAGAACACAGTGCTCTCAAAGTGCTTGTTTGTAGAGCAGAGGCACAATCACGTTCAATTGAATTTCAAATTGTAACCAGAAGTCCCATATAGATCGTCTTTATGGGGTTGAATGCCAATCCATCAAGAAAAATCAGTCAGGCAATTGATTTCATTGCCACTGCTACTCTAGCAAATTCACTTTTCATGAGTGATTAGAAACGTCATTCACAGCTCTGTAGCTCCCATTAATGGATAGTGGTACTCAATAAATGTTTAACACATTTTTTTTTGGTTGTCAACTGTCTACAGCAATCTTCATTTTTCTGTAAGATCTGAGATTTATATGTTTATTAATAACTGTATATGTTACAGGAGGATAAACTTCTACTTGAGAGTCAACTTATTTTGGCAACAGCAGAACCTTTGTGTCTTGATCCTTCAATAGCAGTGACTTGCACCACCAACAGACTCCTGTACAACAAGCAGAAGATGAATACTCGCCCAATGAAACGGTAGTTTTCAATTTGTAGCATGTTTGGACTTTCCTTCAAATTTTATGGGGAGTTTCATCAAAAAATACAGACAGTACTGTACATCAAAATTTCAGCTTCCTTTGTGCAGTGTTCAAATTCAAATCTAATTAAATAAACTGTAGGAACAGTCAAGCAACTGTATCTGTCCAGTAATATGTGTATTTTTGAACACATTACAGTGTACTGTGCACACTGTTTTCTTAACATAATGATTTACATTGCAGTTATGATCCCATGTCTAGAATCTTGCTTAATTCAGATGTAAGATGAAGCAGATGTCAGCTCAGTAATGTGAAGTGCATGAATTGATATATTGCTTATTTGTGCATGATCTTTTAAAAGCGATATACAAGTTTAATCTCAAATGAGCAAATCAGGAAGATTATTTATATGCTTGAAATTAAGGTTACACAAAAAGAAATTGGAATATTAGGACCACAGTAACTTTATAAACAATGTGCTTTGTGTTATGTATAAAATGTCACTTTTGTTCTTGGTTATTCACTTTTTTTCCACAAAAGCTGGAAATGGTTGGCAGTGTATTTACTAAAAGAGGTGCATTCATTCTATAGAATGATAAAGTAGAATGATAGTCTATTAGAATTACCAAAATATAGTTAAAACTAGTTATGCACTGAAATATGCTCCTCAAAATTTTTATTTTAAAGATAGCTGATCAATGTGTTTGAAAAATATGCAGAAGTCTTAAGTGACATTACATAGATGGTATTAATGTACCAAAGGATTCTGTGTGAGGATACACAATAGTACGAAACAACACAGTGACTAAAACTCTTCAATAGGTACATGAATCTTTTGACAGAACAGAAGCCTCAGGTAATATAGCAACTTTACAACCTTGGTAACATTGTTAAAATGAATATCTGCAATGTACTTGCATTGTGTATTTCAAACATACATCACAGATTCTTAGAACTGAAGTACTTGAACAGAATACTACTGCTTTTTTAAAACCTTATGTCAAGAGTTTGAGTTATATAGTATAGCCAAGGAAATCTCAGAACCTTTTCTGTTTCAGATCCAGTCTCAGTGTAAACAGCGCTTTTCTGCATATTTTTGTGCTTGTATAGAGGCAATGAGTTATTGGATTTTCATGGGGTTTTTTTCAAGCTCATCTATCATTCTACCATAGGTGCTTCAAAAGATACTCCAGGTCATCCCTGAACAGGCAGCAGGAAGTGGCTCATTATTCTACACCACCTCAGCTTAGACTACTTGATTACTTGCAGAAAAGAAAGGAGAGGAAAGGAGGCCAGCAATATGACCTCAAAATTTCTAAAGCTGGAAATGTAAGTGTCCTTAAACTTAGGTGGATGAACTTTTAACTGTTTATTTCAATTATTTAATGTTAATCCTGCTTTGTTCTTAATCATCTTTCAGTGCGTAGATATGTGGAAACAGAACCCTTGCTACTTGACTGCACCTTCTGAAGTGGATGTAAGTTCAGATGTTACCAAGATCAGTTATTGTTGTACTGTGTACAGAAGGAAATGACTGAGTGTCCAATATCAAATAATGCTATTTTTATAAATGGGAATGACTTTAATTTTTGAAGAAACTTTTGGTGTACTGTGAGGTATAAACGCAAGCTAAACCACATTGCAGTACGTTATTACTTTAACATAATGGTTTGGATGAAACAAACAGTGCCAGGAAACCTTCAAGATTGTCAAGCTGTGAGGTGAATGCACACCTGTCTGATTTTTTTTATGATAATATAAAAAAATAGAAACAAAAACGAGGCAAATTATTTTTAAATGTGTCAGCTTGGTAGAAATTGCTTTTTTTGACGTATTATGACGCATAGGACATTATGTTTTAAATAATATTTTTATATGGAGAAATTCTGATTTGGAAATCTTGTCTTCAGTCTATGTGGACATATAAAGGAAAATAATCAAGGAGTGTTCTTTCAGGGTCTTAGACATTCTTGGGTTTTGGCACTGCCAGAATATATTCTATTAATATACCGATGGGGCTAGAAGAGGTCGTAGTGTAGATTGGCCCAAGTGTAGATTGGACTTAATAGAGCTGACAGGAGCGTAGCGTGTGTTACACGTTTGAAATGATGCACTAAGTTTATATAGACCTTCTCTCTCTTTGCTTTTCAGCAGTATTATATCTACCTCCATCAGAGTTTAGGGGTTCCTGCTATTGCCAGATTTCTTAACTGTTCTTCATTGTGGCCAGTGGTTTAAATCTGTAGTTTTAATCCAAGTTTTCTTCTTAATATTTTTGCTAAATTATAAGTAATACAGCAAATATGGTAAAACAAAACAAGTGTAAACTTCTGAAAGTTCTCCTATTTGCTTTTCATAAATGCTGAACACAGAGAGGGGTGCTATAAGAAGTATGAAGTTATCTTGGCTGTTTCTTGCACTCACTTTCTAAGAATCTGATGTTAGCCACTTTTAAAAACAAGGTGATGTGCTATATTAATTCTAAATCTGTTCTAGCGTTTCTTTTCTAATATCTCCATTTCATTTAAGGTGGAAAAATACGCCAAAGTGGAAAAGTCCATCAAGCCTGATGATTCACAGCCAACTGTCTGGCCAGCACATGTAAGTAGTTTAAACCTTTGGCCAATCTTTTCTGTCTCTCCTTAAAATGCCTCTTATTTCAGCAAAATCTAAATAATCTAGGAATAGTCTTCCCTTCTCCAATTTAATCTTCCATATGTTTTATAAATATGAGAAGGAAATTTACAGAGACTACTTGCAGTTGAATAGCAATTCAATTGCAATTCATCAAGCACATAATTAATAAAACAGTTTGCTGTTATTATTCATTGGATAGTAAAGTAAATAAAGATTTATAACGTTGATTCATAAATCTTAATCTCAGTTTTGTAATTAGAGCATGATCAGGGAAGTGGCAACTGTTAATTACAAGCTACTGTAGTTTCCTCAGATTTTCCAGAAATTTGGAAAGAGGTTGTTATAAATGCCTCTTACAGAAAGCTCTTTCTGCAGTGTTTAAATCGGACGTTAAGATGAAGCACAAATTACATAACTTGATAAGGAGAAGTCATTTAATAATTGTAATAAATAAATAATTGGTTCTTTGTGGTTTCTGAGGCAAGATACTACATTATTATCAACATCTACCCTGGTGTCTTTGTACTTTCATAGTAGCAAAAGGTAGAACTTCCCATCTCTGGGAACGTTCATTTTTGACATTCTACTCTGAACTTCTTTTTTGTGTACAGTTATTTCTGAATATGTTTATTCTGTCTGTCCATATCAGACATGATTAGTGTAGTTATTTTCTGTATTTTTAAGAGATCATAACTTTTTTTTTCTGCTCACCCTTTTAGAGAATTTATTCTTGGATCCATTTCACTTCACATATTGAATGCTTTTTTATAATGTATTACTTCACTCTTATTTTCTACAGACATGGTGTGTTTTACTAACTCTCTATTGCTTTATTAAGATTAATTTGGTAATTTTCTTTTATCTTTTAGGAAGTAAAAGATGATTATGTGTTTGAATGTGAAGTTGGTAATCAACTTCAGAAAACAAAACTGACTATTTTTCAGTCTCTTGGCAATCCATTGTATTATGGTAAAATTCAGACACTCAAAGGTGATGATGAAAGTGATAACCTATTAACTCCATCACAGTAAGTTACATATTCTTTTAAATTGTGCTATGACCTAATAGAAGACAAATAATATGTAGTCTTTTTGGTCATGAAAACAAATTCACTGTATTTCAGTCAGGTACTAGAATTCTGATCTAAGACTTTTATCACAAAAAATGGAAAATCTCCTGCAAATTTTCTGCCCAAAGAGGATACATTTTTCAAGCAACCATTATAATAATTAAATGTTCTCTTACAGTAATCTGTGTGAAAGCTTTTGTATTAAAGCGATGCTGAGAACCTTAGCCAAAGTAAATAAAAGATGAACAAAAACATGAAAAACATGAACTCTAAAGAAGTTCAGTCCTCATGTTTGTGGTTATGTTTTGAATCGTCTGCTGTTGGCTGCAATTCTACAGAGTTTCTGTATTCTTAGCTCTGCTCTTAGCTCTGCACATGCTAGATTCTTTCTGTGGATGAATCTGTGCAGCAGAGCAGACCCTGTACCTTTCAGCAGGGCAGAGGGCATTTAGCTTGAACAAACTTCAGTTCTGTTAACCAGTTCTGTTTTTATTGCTGTGTACTATATAATTCTTATGTATTGCGTTTAATTAAAAATCGTAGTATTTTCATGCTTAGGATATTTTATTCCTGGACTTCTCGACCTATTTGCAGTTTGTTTCCCAGTCCAAAAGAGCGGTGCTGACTTGCACACATGTAATAAGGATGAGAATTGAAGGGCATGTAAAGGAGACAGATACTCAGTTTTTCTTGAAAATCACTGCTCTACTGTACGATTTTTAAGATACTACCAGTTGAAGTTCATGAGAACTTGTATTCTTACTCATTGGAAAACCCTAGCATTGGAAGTGAAAGACATTTCATCATTTTATAGTAAAATAAAAATGTTTTTGACTGAAACAGAGAAAAAATTGTAGTTAAAAGTTCTAAGAAGTTCTCATAATAAAATAATTTTCAAACCATAAGTATTAATCAATAGAAAAACACTTAATTGGGTGTTCTGGAAATGATGAGGACAAGTCAAATCAAATAAAGAAAACTAAAAGCTTAGTTAAAATTTTAAGTTAAAACTGTTCTTAACATTTAGACCAAATGAAAATTTAGCTTTTTTTTTTTTAATGTCAGCAGCATTGGTTCATATACATATTTGCTATACTGCTTTTCATAGTAGAGTTCCGTAGCAAATATTCACTTCCTGTTTCTGGGAAACACAAAATAGAAAATTCTCATAATGTCTTTGCTTTATGGAGAATCTACTCTTAAAGGATCCATATTAGTACTCCATCATCCTCAATGTAACCTTAGTATAGTGTGTTGTATGCATGATTATGAAGCCAAGTTTGTCACTGGGCAGGTCCCAAATGAGAGCAGCATTCCATTCTTTCAAAGCTTTGTGAAACCTACAGAAACATATTCGCTTAATCCAATTAATGTCTGAAAATATATTATACGTTTTACATTTCAGGTTCCTTATTGGTTCCAAGACTGATGCTGAAAGGTAAATTAATATAGTATATTTGTGTAGTTGGCTTGGTGCCACAGAACAAATTGTATCCTTTTAGCCTTTGACTCCTAATGTTGTGGTGACTCCTAATGAAAAAAGATGCAGGACAATGTAGGAAAACATGGGAAATTACTAATTGTAAAAAGAAAAAACGTGTAGTAT
The DNA here is from genome assembly GCA_013389825.1 of Crypturellus undulatus. Lineage (NCBI taxonomy): Eukaryota > Metazoa > Chordata > Aves > Tinamiformes > Tinamidae > Crypturellus > Crypturellus undulatus. The sequence continues at coordinate 507,746 of VWPW01022500.1, forward strand.
ACCATCTGTACTTTTAACACTTGTAGAAATAATAGAGGAAATTACCTAAATTCCAAGAATGTTTCTGCACAGTGATTTACAGAACTACTGTTAATTACAAAGGTAATGGTATAATTCTGAGAGCACTTAACAGATGCCTTGCCTTAAGAATTAGCATGGTAAATTGACAATCATGGAAGTTGTTAATTTTAACTTATATTTGATTCACTGTTTGATTCAGATTTTATTGAGTAATCTTTTGTTTTTGAAGTTACAAAAGAGTTTATAAAAAATTTGCGAAGAATTTCTAAAATAAATATATATATGTAACTGAAGCAACAAAAAAAGTTTATTTAAATATTTTTCAGTACAAATCCCATTTGTTACCTGTATTTTGTGAATATGAGCATAGAACCTTTAAAAAGCAGCTTCTCTCAAAGCTGTTTATGTTTTTGTGCCCTCATAGGAGACCTTGAGGTGATATACATACCATAACCCTTTCCCATTCAGTTCTTACATGCCTGACAAAGATGAATCCTTGATTTGGTTAAAATTCAATGTTTGTTGGTTTAATAAGTAACTTGGATGATGAAACTCTTTGCTTATATTTTCTGATACCTCCTTTGTGGTGATACAAACTTTAGTGTGTTTTGCTGCAAGCTGCCCTGGGGCACTGGTTGGCCAAAACCCAAACAGTAATATACCAGTAGTGCAGGGGTATAGTTCTAACTGGGATTGCTTTCCTGTTCACGTTTGCCCTTCCGTTGTGCAAATCCTATGAGAATAAACAGTTTGTTTTCAAGGACGGAGGCAAAAGAAAGCATGAAAGGGGGATGGAAGGAACACCCTTTTGAGTATGCAGTATTTTCTTACTCTGGTTCCACTGTCATTTCAAGCTAGTTAGCTTAGGCAGCTAGTTAGCTTAGGCAGCTAGTTAGCTTAAGCAGCTAGGTAAGCTAGCTAGCTGCTTAAGAGAGGACATAATGATCTTGAAGGTCTTTTCCTGCCATAATGATTCTATGATTCTGTGACACTGCCCTCTTTATCGTGCCATATATCTTGAGTACATTCCTTATGCCAATGTAAGTTGTTAGGTAGCAGCATATTGCATCGGTGCAATACCATATTGACATTTAGTCCATTATACTTAGGTGTAAACTAATGCAAATGTCTCATCTTACCTCCTTACTTTGTAGTGCACTCCACTCACATTTGAAACAATATTCCCTCATCTTAGTTTTGTCAACTTAGTTGTGAGACGTGATATTTGATTTTGTGGAACAGTATTTCAGATTCATTTGTCTGATGTCTTTGAGACTTCATATTCCTGGGTGCATAATTAGGCTCCTAGAAGGAAGTTTGGTTGTACTGATAAGGAAGAATGGTTACTCTCCCTGTGATTCTTTGAGATGCACTCAGTAGGGATTTCTCAGTAGTCCCTTGTTTTGGGAGTCCTCAGCTAACATCATCTTCAATTTGGAGGAGGGTTGACCATTCTATGTGGAATATAAATAGCACAGGGCATATATAAGCCCAGTGAACACAAACTCGTAAAGGATTGTGGATTCATGTGAAGGAAATGGATTCCCCACTAAGTACATCCCAAAGAATTACAGTTGCTTTTGGGAAGGGGGCTGTTCTGTTTTCCCTATTCTATTCCTCCAAAAGAGTGTTTCTTGACCTTAGATAAAGCAGTTTGCTGTCTGATTCAGCTTTACTACAGGGAATTACTTTATCTATAAATATTGGTAAAAAGCACATTAGAAAAAAAAAGTAATAAAAAGTAAATGGAACAAATCTAAGCTAGAAAAAAAGGAACGTGGAGTAGAAAAGTTTATTCGAAGTTTACAGTTGTTAATCTTAAATCTTTTTATGTTCTAATGTTTGTTTCAGAGTGGTGAACCAGTACCAAGAGTTAGTACAGAGTGAAGCTAAATGTCCTGTGAAAATGATTCATAATTCAGGTGGATCCGTCAATCTTAGCCATCTTTCTCCAGGGAAGGAAATGGAAGTGAGTTTATTGAGCCCTGTATTTCTTACATTTGCACTTGATTTTTAAACCATTAGAAGGATCTTTGCTTTAAAAAAATGCTACACATTTCGTCAGAAGGAAATTTTAAACACAATATTGTTGTAATCAATCATTTGGGGTAGGTATGTTGTAAAGAGGTTGCAGGAAAATACTTTTGTTTGTAGGTCTACAACAGGTTCTGTCTTTCACAGAGCAGCTTAGGAGAATACAGCTGTGCACTTCCCAGCACAGACCAGTAAACAGGCATAGGTAGCAGCTGAATTTTTTCTTTTACACCCCCTACCATGCCAAAAAAATATATTTTTACCTGAATTTGAAGCGGCAAACTTACAAAAAGAATCTTGAAGACACCTGTGCTTGTATGTACACATGCAGTAGAGATTGCTGCATCCCCAGATTGTCATACCTGTCATGACATTGCCCTATATTTATTGATTTGTGCTGGTTTTCTTGGTCAGCTTCAGTACTCTAGTGGTAAGCTGGGTGTACCAACTGGAAAATGAATTTCAATAAATGGGGGCTATTCACTTTGCTGCATCTCTCTCTTAGAAGTCCACTTTTAACCTAAAATAACCTTTCTATGAAAGAGTTCTGCTTGTTAGTCAAAAAAGTAGACAAAGGCCAGCAATTGCAGGGAGGTGGTAGTAGTATGTATGTATGTATGCATCTGGACATACATGGATAAATTAATATATTATACACCCATGTAGGTGAGGTATGTATATGACTGTGTGTAGATATAGGTTTGTGTGTGTGTATATATATATATATGTATATCTGTGTGTACTAAAGCAGACAATTTCAGGTTGGAATGGTATTTATGGAAGTCTCCTGCTGTCCAAACCCCCCTGAAAGCAGGGTCTAAGTTACTTGGGTTACTTTATTAAGAGTTTAGTCTAATTTTGGTCCATTAGTCTTTTTTTTTCAGAGTTAGAGAAGTTTTATATTATAGGAGAGAAAGGCAATTGGCAGTTTCTTCCTGGCAGTGGCAGAAAACCCTTGGCTGTTTCTTCAGAAGATTCCTTTTCACAAAAAAATAGTTAGAATTATGTAAATGAAGGATAACAAGTTTTCTTTTACTACTGAGAATCAGTGAAGACTAAACTACCAAGGAAGGCTGATGAAGTGGATTTGAATTACCTACTAAAGTCAGTGGGAAAAGGGCTATTGATTTCTGCACATTCAGGGTTTCCCTGTAGTGCTTGAAGTATAAAGGTGGTCAGGAGTAGTTAGCATGGATTCACCA
>VWPW01022501.1:0-29598 GCA_013389825.1 Crypturellus undulatus
TATTTATTTATATATTTTTTATGGTTCTGTATCCTACATATACCTATAGATGCATAAGTATAATGCTATATTTATAGTGCTTTCTGTATATCCTCTTTCTTACTGTTATGTCTCCATGGTTGAAAGCTAGTGAGCTAGAAGGGTTTTCAAGACTTGCAGGGTGGGTTTTTTATTTTTTTTATTTTTTCCTATATTTCAAAAGTAACTCTTGCTTATCCTGACCTGCTGACCTGATAGCCTAGGGGAATTTTTCCTAAAGGCTTGGCTAGGATTTACAGAACCCAAGACAATGACGAAAATGGCAACTCTCCCACCGCACAGAGGCAGAGAGATGTTTATATGAACAGCTGTAATTTGGTCAGGCTTCCAGCATTTAACTTCTCACTCTGCTCCTGAGAAGAGCCAAGGAATCTTCAACCGTAAGTGGGGAGAAGCTCAGCACATGCCGTTATTTCTTCTTTGGCAGGAGCTGAGGCCCTGACCAAGGTTGGGATCCATGACAACTATTGAAACAACCTACATTGAAAGGGAGTCCCCACCACAGAGAAAGAACTTACACTCTTTTAGCACTTTCGTACTTTTCCAACCAATGTCACTTATACTAATATTAGACCTCAGCAAACAAGGATGTAGAAGCCCTGTCTGAAACCTTCTCATGTCGCTTTTTTCCCACCCAACACCCTTCACTCAGTGAATGTGACAACTTCACAGCCCTGGATGGCACGACTCCAGGTCGCAGGAACTTGAGGTACTACCTGTGTGTCAAAATAAGTGATGTGAACATTCCTGTGACTACATCAAAGGAACTTCTTATTATCTTTGTTATTAAATGCTTCTGTGTTGCTAAAAGGAGGGTAAGTTAATTGGGAAAATTATGTTTAAACTTTATAAACAGTGCAAGCATTAAACCCATCATTTTAATAAATGTTATCACGTCTCCTGGATCTAATAGATCTTAACTGATGCACAATATCATTAAGTTTAATTTAAGAGACTACCCCTAGAGAGACTTTTTTAAATCAATTGGAGACATGTTCTAAAACAATGTTAGAAATATTTGATTCGCTCACATCCTCATCACTAAGCCAGTGTCCTGAGTAAAGGAGCAGAGTAGAATATCCTAGTTTACTACCTCATCTTTCATGCTAAAGGAAATGGAAAGCCTTTGTTTGTTTTACACAATATATTATAATATAAAGTGATCTATCAGGGCAATTCAGTCATATTTGAAGCAGCTGTTTATTAGTGGAGTGCAAGGCTGCAGAAAAGGACGTTAATAATTATTGCATGAAATTAAGCCTTTTCTTCTGAAAATGAGTAACAAACTAGGGATTCTTCAAGGACACTTATGCTTCATTTAAACAATAGGGTGGACGGACTTTAGGGTGTTTGCTGTCTTATTCTTTTAAATACTCGTTAATCTTTTAGGAAATATGATTGCGTTGCAGGCAGATGGCTCTGGTACATTTTTGGTGGCTCTTATGCTGAGTAATGAACACCAGACAACTCTAAGTTACTTCAGTGCTGGAGCAAACGGGTTTTGTAAAGAACAACTTGCTGAAAACCTTGGGGATCAGATGGGCAAGCACAGGGATCTTTAGAAATAGGGTTTGTGGGTTAGTGTTTGCCCTTTGAAGAAGTTTTTATATTGATTTATTTATCTGAAATTTCCAAATATATCCAGGCATAGTACAGCCACAGTAAAGTTATAATTCCACTTTTGAAATGCAGTGAACTATGATGTACAACAGCAATTATGATGAAGTGTGACAGGGTTATGCAGGAAAGCCAGCATGGAGAGGGAACTACATTTTAAACACATGCTTTACTTGTCTCCCAATAATTTCCCTATGTAACAAAGTTCAGATAGTCTTATTTTGGTATACTTACATACCCCTCTACTTCATTTGCATATCTTTATACTCCTCCAACAACTTGCAGCACTAGTTTAGAGTTAAAGCAATAATTTTTGTCTCTATAGCCAAGCTCTATGTTGAGGAAAGAAAGTGAATTTGCCGTTTAACACACTGTCTATCACAATTTAAGGAGGTTTTTTACAAGTAGAACTAGAGGCTGTCTGTTGGTGAGCCTTGTTCTCCACTACCCATAAATGACAATGTTGACAATATCCTTCCAGTGGGATCCTTCCAATGTACATTCCCCCTACATTCTGGAAAACTATTTCACACATCCACCAATAAGGAATAAACGCCTGCAAAGTCAAACATCTTGGATGTACCATACTGTGGAAAGCATCCGTTCTTCCCTCCCTGACAAGCTGGCTCCAAAATCATGTAACTGTTTTCATTTTTTTCCCTAAAAATGAGAATAATATTAGTGCGCCGTGACTGCACATAGAGTTGTTTGCAGTACATGGAATTTGCGATGGTATCAGCAAATTCCATCAAATTGCTTTTCCTGATTTCTATCTTTGATCTGTTTTTATCCACATTTGGGAGGAATGAAAAAAAAAAAGAAAAAGAAAAAGTCTGACCTCTAGCATTGTGTCTAAACTTCATTCCTGATATAGCCTGCATCAGATGAAAATCTGATTTGTCGCTAACCCAAAATTCAGTTAACTTTCAAAAAGAAGAGATGGCAGGTACCCTTTAATTCATAAATAAAGAGAAAATTAAAAATAAGTCAAGTTTGTGCTGTAATTGCATGACTGAAACTAATCCCAGTCTCCAAAAATGATAGTCATGTGACAGTTAAAGCAAAATATCTCAGCTAATGTTTCAATATATTCTGTCTTCTGCAAGAATGAGAACACTACTGTTGCCAGTGAGACCTACATTTATTCTTAAATTTACATATAAAACATTGGACAACATTAAATTAAAAAAATAAAGTAATGAAATTTGTTGTTCATAGCAAAGTTGCTACCCGGTAAGTTGGAAAAAGTGCAGAAAGGTGTCCTAAGTTAGTTGCCACTGCTGAAAGTTCAATATTAACAAGTACATCTGTTAATGTAAGTAGTATTGGGGTCATAGATGTGTTTCATTTTCATCGTCATAAGTTCATCAGAAGTTAGGTCTCAAAGTATAAGGACTCCAAGCAAGAGCTCTCTAACCGGGCCAGTTTTGGTACCAGAGCTGCAATCTGTTGGAGATGACTTTTGTTGCTCGCTGTGACCTTGCTGTGTCTGAAAACATCCCCATAGGAGGTCACCCTGAAGCCAGCCTTGTGGCACATCAATGTCCCGGGAGCATAGTGCACCACAACCTCCTGCATAACGCACAGGCAAATGCTGAGATGGTTTGATGTCAAGGACTGGCATTGAAAATATGACAGAAAGGAACACAAGCAAATGAAAAGCAACCAAAATACCAGCTCTTCAGCTTTGTTCACGTTGTTTTGGTTGGTTTGGGTCCTTTCGTGAAGCTCTGAACACCCAACTGCACCCACTGTGTAGCTGTAACTACTGGGCTGAGCCCTGGGGACACAGCATGAGTGAGGAGGGGGACAGGATCCAGCACTGCTCCTCAAATGATCAAAATGTTTTTGATAGCCAGAGAAAGCAATTTTCATAAGGTTTTATTTCCATTCCAAAAATGCCATTATGCCACAAGGGGGTAGGGGTGCTCTGTTTAAAGCCTTGCAACGTATTCTTGCAGACCTAGTGTTTCAATGAAAACAGGGCTGGGTATTATAAAAAGCAACACAGATTGAATGCGAACAGGCATTTTCTATAGCATCTGCATTTGAGCCATTGCTTCCCTTATAATTAACATCTGTTCTCAGATATCAATCTGAGCAGCAAGGACCATACTATTTAAGGACTATCTTTCAGCCTCGTTGTGTTTGGGGATGGTTCTGGAGGTGGAGAGTGGGCTACCCCCAGGAAGGAGGATTTGGTTACAAAAAGCAACTTTCATTAATCCGAATGGATTGCCAAAGGCTTGGCAGCACCAGAATGGGCACAACTGGATTTCATCAGAGAAAGGATCCCTTATGTGAACATAAATTAAATAATGTTAGTGGGAATGCACTCATTACTTCATTAAAAATAAATAAATAAAAAGGAAAGAAAGAAGATGCACATAGATGAAAAGTCATAGCCAATACCTGACATAGCATATTTTTAAGGCAAATTAGAGCATGTTTTCCCCTTAAATTACCTATTATAGAGCTTAAAAGACGGATTTAATGTTGTTTTGTTTTACTGTGATCTGAGCAGACCAGAGACTGGGCAATTTTGTAGCAGATGAGGAGGTGACATCTGGAGAGAGAGAAAGTCTCTCCTTAAATGCTCACATTGTCCAGCAGATAAGGCGCACATATTTTGTGCAAAATGGGAAAACACAGCTGGGACACTGGGCAATCTTTACAAAATTCTCAGCATCGCTGCTTATTGACTTTTGCTATAACAGGGTTAATAGGATCCACCTGCAGCCAGCTTGAAGTTTCCTTGTTTCTGCTGGAAACCAGCAATTGAAAGTCCTCAGCCCTCCCCAAAGAAGCATCCAGTGATACCTCTGCAGGTCTTTTCAGCTGAGGGTCTGAGAGCAGCTCACGCTCCCAGCATGAGGACGGGGTATTTTGGCCTTTTATAAATCTTTTATTAGAGGTATAGATTCAGCAACCTTCAAATGTTCTTATTTAGTTACATTTTCCATAGCAACTTGTTTTCATAACAAAAGCAAAAGTAAACTTCACTCCTGATATGCTTAAATGGAACAACTGGATTTTCTACACTTCAAAACTTCTTCCTCTTCTACTTAAAAAGAAAAAGCAAAATAAAAGCATGCCATCAATCCTGATGTGGTCAGAACTTCACCTTAGTTTCCTTATTTTTTTCCTATTTTTTTTTTCTTTTTCTTTCAATTTACATGAGCACTTAAACAAAAAGAAAAGTTTTCATATTTTAATAGGGAACGAATGAGCGTTCATGAATCACATTTTGACAAGTTGTCGGTAAATACGCATAATTTCCTTCACTTGGATTTGGATTGTAAATAATACAATTATCAAACCTCTGCTTTGATTTGGATTCTTCTTCTGTTGAAATAGGGGTAAACTGATGCAAGGAAAGGATGAGGGTAGCTGTAGCAGGAGGAAAACAGACTGGTCAGACCAGGCTGATTTTGGTTAATTCTTTCTATCTGAGTGGGCGTCGTTGCTCCCCATATCTCCATATACCCAAGTGACACAGATTGATCATCTAGGATCTGGCATTTTTTTTTAATATGCTTCCTGCACTATTTCATTTTTTCTTGCTGGGCTACAGGAAAATTCAGAATATGGAATATGGCAGTGGAAGGAGCAGTGCTGGGAAGATGAGCTCAGTCCTAAGGAAGTTCTTCTGAATACTCAAAGGCTAAAAAATAAAGCTTCAAGAATTCATAAATAATTCAGTCTTTTCTAGAAACATTTTTTTGTAACAACCTTTTTTTTTTCCCCTTAGCATTATCTTTATATATTTGTCAGAGGACGAAAAGTCAGTAATCACAGCAAATGCTTCCATAACAAAATTGATTTTCTTTTGCTTTGTTTTATAATAAAACACTGAGTTTTTAAAGATACCTCTGCTATTAAATTAATAGACCAGACAGAAATATTTAGTGCTAACTTTTTTTCCCCTTAAATTTGGACTTAAGCAGGCAGATCTCATTTTAAGTGAAAACATCTTCTTCTGCGTGTGCAGCTAGGTTGTTTTGTTACCATTTCACTGCCCAGATGCAGTGACAGAGCTGAGAAACAAAAACTGCATGTAAATCCAAGGAAGAAGTATGCAAGCTAGTAACCCAAAGTGTTCAACAGAAACTGCTGAGGGCATTTTTTTAAACAGATAATTTTTTAAAAAAAGTATCTCTCTAGCAAGAAATGATAAAACTATCAAAAAAGCCTTTTTTTTTTACAATTTTTAAAGCTTTTGCTGGAGGCAATCATGAAGGAGAAGGATAAAACGGAGCATTGTCCGCTTCTTCCCATAAAATCGCATGGAATTCAGGCCCTTAGCTTGGAGCGAGAACGGTCGTGTCCTGCAGCAAAAAAAAAGAAAAAAAAAAGACAGAAAAGAAGAACTAAAAAACAATAATAATAATAATAATAATAAAAACAATGACTTCCAGCTATGCTCCGGGAGGAATTTCATATGGAGCTAACTAAGGGAAATCGGAACCTCAAAGCGAGCCGGGTAATAGGGGACAGATTGGGAGGGACGGGGCAGCCCACGCCGCACGGGCAGGTGCTGCAGTCAGTCTCCGCTCTGCCAGGAAACGCGGGAAGAATGCATGACCAATTCGGTTTCAGAACAGAATACTCTCTTTAATGGACAGAAAACACTAACCTTTTATTTTCTTTTTCTCTCTTCCTCTCCCTTTTTTTTTCTTCTTTTTTTTTTCTCTCGTTTTAACCCTTTGAAAGGACAAAGAGCTACGTTCTTCTCTCTGCCACAACCTATTTTTGCCCTCCAAAGGGCTTCCGCATTACCTGGCGTCCAAGACAAATATGCCACTGTGAAAAGCAAAATAAACATCCGCGAAACAGCCAGATTATCCTGAGTGGGTTGAATTCAATGTAAAATACACACAAATGCCCTTATCAAAGCACCTGGCCCTTTGGATTGCTGTTGGAGGGGTAGAAGTTGAAGAGCTCGAGTTTAATATTTCAGTGATGGGGAGAAGGGGTGTCAAACTAGCAGCATCTTCCCCAAAGGAGGTTGATTCTGAATTGGCCTAGCAGTATGGGAGAAAATGGGCTTAAATAATATATTTTTTTTTGATATCACCCTTTGGCTTCACTGCAAACAAGGGTCAGAGTTGTCCTGTGTTCTGCTGGGCAGCATCAAACCCTGAAGTTATTCAGAGCAAGCAAACAGTGAGGATGTCATCAGCCATAGCTCTACTTGGCTGCTTTTTTTAGCCAGAATTTGGTCTTCTCTGGTGTTTGTGGATGTGCACACTCTTCCCAAAATTGCATGGAGGGAAGCTGCCTCATGCTGAAGGTGACAGGGACCAACGCACGCTAACAGCCCCAGTTGGCATCCAAGGACACATAAAAAAAAGTTCTCTTTCCCAACTTTCTGACGTTTTTGGTTTAGTTCCAACCATACTTTGGATTTGGATATGCAGCACAACATAATACTGTTGTACAAAGATCTTTTGCCATGATAAGTCCACATCCATCCTGTTGGAGCTAATGAGAATGAAGCGGGTGCTCCTTCAAGAAGGAGTCTCCCTCCTACATACTGCTAATCCACACTAAAACTAAAAGTTTTTCAACAGATGAACTAAAAGAGCATTAAAAAATGTAGCAAAACAGATTAATTTTACAACTCAGTAGTTTGAATTATGGTCTATGACAAAACCAAGATATTTCAAACATAGGCCTATGGGTTTTGGGTTTTGTTTTTTGAAAGCCTTGAACAGGAATCATACAGGGCACTGTCTTTCTGAGATTTGAATGTTCAGCAATAGAAAAGAATATTTTCATGTTTGTGTGTGCAAGTATAAATTATATACTTGTGTCTGATGTATGTGTGTATCTATATTTATGCATACAAATAATGTGATCGATCACTAGGATTTTTAAAAAAGCAGTGATTCATAACCATGGTTTAAAGTAAACTGTTTTGATTTCCCATTTAAAAAAAAATCCTAATGAAATTAAGGATTGCTTAAATCAGGGACAATTAAAAAGCACACACTTCTTTTCCTAGGGTATGCAATTTTATTCAATGTACAAGGCCTGCCTGTAGGATAAATAATATAATGGGTTTTGTGATTTGATACTAAGAACATAACAAAATCCTACAGCTGTAGCATCATTTTTCTGCACACTCTAACTGCTCACTTTTTTAAATTGCATATTTTGTACAGTTAAGAAAAAATCAGATTCTATGTCTTGGAGAACCAATTTCCAGCATAATAGGTAATTGCATATAATTACAGGAATTTTAGAAAGTAAAACAAAGAAACAAAAGAACAATGATTGTGTTGTTGTTTTGTGGTTGAGATTAAACTGACAGCTGATTTCTTTCAACTTTTTGGTCTTTTTTACCCCTTTGTTGCAACAAAATGCATGCAACTTTTATATGTTTTGTGGAACAGAGCCTAATATGCAAAAGATACAATTCTTACAGACACCAGAGACAACATTTTTAAAGGTAATTAGAGACCTAAAGATTCAGATTAGAGATCTGATGGGATTTTTAAAAGTATCTCTGTGCCTAACTACCTTTCTGTATGTTTAAATATCTGCAACAAAACCCCCCAAAAACTCCATCCTCAAAATTTCCTATAAGTCTAGCTACCGTTATTCACTTTGAGACCCGCCTTTAGAAAACTCAGTACTTAAAAAGATGACATTGAGCAAACTCCTCCAGAGAGTCATTAATATCATTAAAAGAGCTTAGGATCCATGTTTACAAAACCATGGCTTCTTTCTCCAAGTCGTGTAGAAAATGTTTCAGGTCTCTCAAAACGCTTCAGTGTCACGTTGACGTACAATCAGGCGCTCTGTACCCAAGAAAATTGCTGTTTTTCAGATGAACTGCAGCAACTGAAAGCACGTGTGGCACAAAAATTCCCACCAATTTTGGAAGGAAGCTGGGAAATGATTTTTGCTTTCATTATTTTTGGAAAATCTGGTGACTCAAACTGCAGTTATTCCTAGGAAGACTGGATCCAACACCCTCCCCTCTTCCACTGCAATTTGAGAAACTTAAAAAATGTTCAAATGCCCGGTTCTATGGATTGTAAAGTGGAAATTAAAAAAAAAAAAAAGTTGTTTGGGGATTTGTTGTTTTTAACTTGGAGTGATTATTTTTCTGGCTTGGACTTTAAGTTGATTCCAATTTTAGCAAAAGTCAGAATGAAAAAAATATTTATATAAAAAAAGAAAGAAAACATTTCCAAGTAATTTAGTTTGTCCAGGAATGGTGCCAAAGCAGAGGTGGACCTCTGAGAGGAACAGTTTCAGGGATACCTGGAGCCTGGGAAAGCAAGGCAGGTAATTAAAGGAGCAAAAGGAAGAGCAACTTCATCCCATTGTACCCAGTTGGGGCTGCACTGGCTTCAGGGACCATCATTTTCCCAGAATTTGTTAGAAGTTGCCTGCAGAAGGCAAAAAATCATCTACTGAGACGTTATCTCAAGTATGAAGGTATAAAGCTTGCCCTGTGAAATGAGTGGGTGTTTTGGGGAGCCCAAAGGTGTCATCTGGTGGTCAGTCCTGTCCTCCCCGCTCCTGGCAGAGCGTTTCCATCACTCCAATACCTCTGTACTGGCCTCTGCTCCCTGGTCCTGCCCAGCTTAGCACACTGCTCCTGTCTCAGCATCTCGCCGGAGGATGCCCTCAACCATCCACCTCCCTGCACAGCCCGCTTGTAATAGCAGTGATTAAAATGACTTTATCTTGCCTTAAATAATCTCATATGGGTTCTCACAATCCGGCTCTGTTTTCATTGTTCAAATCCATAATATCAGACTGGAGCAACTCCCCAACAAAGCTGCTCTTTGCTGACCCCTTGACTTCTTGGACAAGGAGTATAATGACCCCCATTGATTCAGCGACTGGTAGTAAGAGCGAAGGGGAAGAGGTTTCCCATTTCCTCCCCAGCGAGGCTTCTAGGTTGGTTGGAATTGTTAAAGGATTTTGTTTTCTACTCAAGACTGTCTTACATTGGTGCCAGAATTGCATGCAGGAATAAAAACAAGAAACAGAGGCAAGGGGGAGGCAAGTAATTTAGCTTAAGGAAAGATTTTCTCAGTGCAGGATGTCTATTTTGAGACAGATATAGCCAAAATGAATTTCAGTCTGTAAGATGGCTATAACAAATGAAGAAGGAGAGATGCAGCATAGGCAAACTAAAAACATTCTCTGCCTTGGCTATTCATCTGACAATGTGAGGTTTACACCAGGTATTGGAGAGGGGGAATTTGGGACTTCTTGCATGTAAGTTCTTCAGTTACTGAACTACAAGAGTAGGAATTTCCCATGTTGGGTCCTTGACCAAAAGGTCTCTGAATTAAGCAGAACCTCTCTGGACAAAAGGTATTCAGGTCCCTCTGTGTTTTTATCCTCTTGGATGCAACATCAATGACAGATTTAGATGCTATCATCTCCCCTGCCTGTATTTGCAAGAATACCTCTTGTAGGAATATCTCACATCCAAGTGACAAAGCGGATTTGTTAGAAACACACAAGGGAAGAATGATGAATGAAACCTGACTATGGGAGACTTTGGTTGCAATTTCGCTTTGAATGGTCTCACAGTTAAAATCAATGAAAAACTAAAGCTGGTGATATATTTTTATATTAATTTCAAGGAACTCTTATATTGACCGAATGATATAAAGGAATATTGCTACAAAGAAGGACTGGAAGTTTTCCTTTTTGAGCTCTTTAATCCTAACACAGCTCTTGTATCTACTTAGGAACATTTGGGACAATCAAAAGGCTTCTACAGCCTCTTCATTTGTAGTAGTAAGAAAGGATTTATTTCCTTTTTTATATATATATTTTTTTTACTTTTTTTGTCAATTCATTTCCAATTGCGTAGTAATAGGCACTCACATGCTCCAGCTCCATCCCTATTTTCCTTATTATCCAAGTCCTGTAAATTTAGGCACTGCTAACCTGACGGCATGTAACTAATCACGGAATCTTCATTACACCATCATAAATCCACTGACTTTGCTAGCATTCCTCCAGACTTGCACTGCTTTAATGGCCATCACCATATGCCCTTTGTAAAGCTAGAGGTTGGAAAGCACCTGAAGATGCCTCCTCAACAGATTACTCTTCACTAGCGTTTCTTAAACTTCAATCTAAGTGGATATACCTCATAAACTGGGTCTTTCCCCACTTTATTCCAGATTTAACAATTCTGCCTCTAATTCTGAGCTATCCTCTCTTTGCTCTCCAAGCTTGTGTCTTCTAGAGTCCCGGAGAGCAGCACAGCTTGCAGGAAGGGCACACTTTCATTTGAGTGAAATCCTAAACCACTGTATTTTTAAGTTTACTTGAAATATTTCTAGCAAGGGAGGGGGAACAAGTAATCAGATTCTCAGTGATGAGTGTAAAAAACAAAAGAGCTAAAGAGGCAAAATGCACAAGGGGGAAAAGACTTTGCGACCACAAGAGGAAAACTGGTCTACCTACAGGTAATGAGTATTTTAGTTTTTCTTTTTATTATCATTGTTCATTAATTTCAACTCTTGAGAAATTTTAAGAAGTTATTTTTTTTCTCTTATTTGAAATACACCTTTTTTAATGCCTGAGCATTTTTGCAGTATAGAAAAGCTGTCAGTACACAGCCCAGTAGTAAAGCTTTTGATCAATACAAGCTCAAAAACCTGTGTGAAACATAATGTGTTTGTGAGTCAATTAGATTCATCCACCAGAGGTCATTAGATGATCAAATGACACATTGCTACTGTCTTTATAACTAAAGGTATCAGCATTCTGTGCCATAAAAATGCATTCTCATTAATAATGAAAACCTTAAAGGAGAAATAAAAGTGTTATGAAGTAAATTATCGCATAGTGAAGTTCATGATTTTAAATAGCTGTGATAAGAAAACAAAAACAACTTCTGAATCATATTATTAAGAGAAATTACAGTATTGTGAATTCTTATTCCAAAGTGATGGGAAATGCTTAAAAGGTAAGTTTGAGTCTCCATTATTCAAATGATATATTTGTAATTGTAATGTATGAATGACATAAACTTACTTAGAATTGTCTATGATTATGGAAAATATGAGAGAGGTTTCTAATTGTGTCTAATGTGCTGAATGAATCTCTCAGGCTTCATTCCTACACACCTCTACACAAATGGAAATCAGAAGTGAGGGAGAGAGAATAAAGGAAATGGATTTGAAAATGCAGAGAAAAACTTTTTTCTCCTCTCCAGCGTCTGCCCATGTTGACTTTGACTTGTTTCCTACGTCCCATAGTTTCACTGTTTGTGACAGAATTTGGTTCTTTTTTCTTCTGGAACTTCCACTATTTTGCTTCCCATCTCCTCTCAATGTAATTCCTTTCGGTTTTGTCTTATGCTCATCGGCGCTTATCTTCCACTTCTAATTTTAGCTTTGCAGCTTTGTTAATTACTGGCCTGATCTGGCTGTTGTCGCTGTAAGAAATAATCCTCACAGGGGACCTCGAGAAGTAACTGAGCATTTCAGGTTGCTTCCCAAAGCACAGGTCTCTCTAGCGCATTGGAATGGGTGGCCGCTTGTAGCAGGAGACTGCGGAACTCCTCGTTGGTCTCAGTCAACTTCTCACCCAAGTCCTTTCCTTGTTGTAGATCCCCAGGATCCCTCGCAAAGGCTCATCACATCCAAGGAGGAGTCTCATCAGAAACAGTGCTCTGCGATGCCTTCGTGCCATGGACCCACCATACACTTGGCTTTGCCCCTTTTGAGCCTTTTATCCTGGTTTTCCCAAACATATTCTCCTTTCATCCCCACCAATTCCTGGACACATCATTTGCAAAGACAGCTTTTCCCTCAGCATTTCAAAGCCCAGTCAGGACTGTGCTTTTTTTTTTTTTGAGGAAAGCCACTGGGGAGGCACTATTTTAGGCAAAGAGAGAAGTCAAAGGTGCTGCCCTATCCGGGAAGGCAATGTTGGGCTTGAGGTTGAAAGAGCTGGGGTCGTACTCCAATCCCAAGCAACAAGGCAGAGCATGAAGGCACAGGATAAACCTGCAGTTAGAGACATAGAACAGGATCTAACTTACGACTTATGATGAAGTAATTTAAGCCTTATGATGAGGTAAGAATTGTAAGTATTTTCAGATCATGGTATGGTCACGAGGGTGACAGTAAACATCTCCGGGGTCCCAAAAAGATGCTAAATGAAGGCCATGTCCTTGTGGCTATGTTTATAGCAACAAATTAGCCAGTACCAGATCACACATCTAGGCTCTAGCATTGCTTTGGCCCAGCCAGCTCATACTCTATAAAGAAATCCCTAGTATAAATCCAGAGCTAGCATAGGCCAGGGGTCATTCCCAACAAGCAGTTTGGATAAAGTTTCTTCTGGAGACTAAGACCAAAGGTTTTATTTAGCCAGATCACAACAGATGGCCTCAGGGCCAGTGACCAGGCTCTAACCTGGACTGAATAATAGTTTAGTAGAACTGACACTTAGTGACTCTGTAATTTAGGTATAAAACCCAAGGTAGTGACTGCAGGAGCAAGTCAGTCATCTCCTGGAGGAAAAGTATAATTGGCTTAAGAAATCCGTATTCTTTTACTATGATACAAAGCCACTGTATAAAGTGAGTGTCATGAAGTCTTGATGCGTCGGTTTACCTTTTAAAATATGAATGGTATTTCTTCATATATTTGCTTTTTTTTCTGTATCTTAACTGTGATCATCCAGAGACTTAAGAAGATGCTTTCAGTTTCATTTTAAGGTCGTGGAAAACACATTACCCAGGTGGAAAATATATTTATATATCAGCAGATTTCCAGACCACAGTAAAATAGGAAGATACATAATTAATTGCATTTTTATCAGTTTGCTGAGATCTAGAGAGGACAATTGACCTCCAAAATGCTAAATGCGGTTCATGGGAGAGGGATTTCAGCACTTCCTTTTCAGGCTGTGTGCTCCTAGTATTTCTATGGTGACCCTGAAATCCCTGATTAGCAAATGTAAGACTATTAACGGCAGGTGAAATCTTCTATGTGACCTTTGCATATCTTCTAGAATAAATTCTTTATTCTCAAAGGTTGGTAGATCACCAGGTGGATACCTATATTCCACGTATAACATTATATTTAAATTTTACAACAGTGAGAGCAAAAAGTAAAAAAAAAAACTGCAGGTTGCAAAAATAACTTTTCACAGGCAAAGGAAAAGTCATAATCTGGATTGTGTAATTTAAACATTTATTTATTTGAATTTCTTAAAAATATGGAAAAAATGGTAGATGCCTTATTAAAAGTCATCTCTGGCAGGGACTCCTGAAGTGTATGATCTTACCCTTTGGCAGGATATTCAATATTGTCAGCAGTCGCATCATTTGTAATAGATTGAATCAAAATAGTGACTCCTACACCTGGTTACAGCTTGTAGGTCTGAGTTTGATTTGAGAGATGAAATAAGTAAATAAATAATCATATATATTTACATAGGTATATAAGCTCACGCTGTAATATGACGTTTCAAATTAGACACCAACTTTTAAATATTTTTTAATTAACTACCCCAAATGTCCACGTATCATGCAACCGGCCTATTGGAAAACTTATTTCCCTAAATTAATTTCCTTTTGTTTTTTTCCTTTTTCAGTAGTGAATAGTCACACTCCTTTCCCTACAAATTTGTCTGCAAGCTGGCAAATTTAGGAAGGATCAATTCATATTTCTTCCCCTAGTAACTTCTTACCACTGAATGCCTGCAGCAATGAGTCCTCCTCAGTGCATGTCCAGTCAGTCTGGACGGTTTTGTCTATTTTTGACCCACATTTCCTCATCTGTGTATCTTTATCTAGCTACCAGCTATGTGAGCAGTGCTGGGGATGTGCTCTCTATAGTCTTTATTAGCAACTCAGAAAAAAGGAGTGCTTAAAATATGATGAGTTTTAAACCCCAAAGAACCCTTGTAACTAAATCCAGTCAGCTTGAAGAGTGAGAGGCTCATTTCAGCCTCCTGATGAGACTTAAAATACAAAAACTAAAATAAAGCTTTTTTATTTTTCCTTGCTAAATGTGCAGTTGCAGTACGACCTCACTAATTTTGATTTCTCTTGTCTGCTTTGCTTATGATGGGTTCCCACTCCCTCTCCTTCCTCTGAATTTTTAGCTCTGCTTAATCCTCGACCTGTCCTCAATGGACACCCAAAAAGTGTCTCCACCATTGCTTTGAATAAATCATGCTAACATAAGGTAAAATAACTGCTACAACTATGATCATTGTATCATATCTCCTGGCTCAGTTGCATTTTGACACCTAACTATGACTCTAAAAACACACAATTTGGGTTTTCAGAAGTGAGAAGTGGATAATGAACTCTGGGCTGTACAGGCTGTACAGGAACACATACATTGCTCAACCACATCAGGTTCATCCTCTGCAGTGGCAACACTCTGACCGTAGTGGACCCACGGTGGACCACTGTGAGATGATTTAATTCCAATAATAATGGGATGATTGTTTACCTGTGCTTCTGCCCCTTTGCTATGGGTTACCTGCTGGCTGGTTTGTGCACTGCAAAAAAAAAAAAAAAGGTTAAAATACAATTTCACCTCACTCTAATGAGTTCTTCTGGGATCTCCATAAGTCAGTGTATTCATTTTAATGGGACACAATTCATTTTAATAGTGCATCAGAATAATGAAACACAAACTCGCAGGGCTGGAAGGGACCTTGAGAGGTTACCTGGGCCCCAGCCTAGGGCAGCATGAGCTCTACCTGTTTCTGAGAGGATCATCAACCGGCTCATAAGGCACCTTCAATGAGGGACATGCCATGGAAGGCCTAGCTTGAACAAAAAAACACCGCATAGCACTTTGCTAAGATAATTTCACATGATTAACTTATAAGCAGTATATCTAAAATGAAACAGAAGACATAAAAATGAAGAAGACGGGTACAAGCTTTATAGGATAAACACTGGGGGAAAAAAAGATAAAAACAAAAATAAAAACCAAATACCACAGCCATCTCCTACAGCCCAAAATATGGAGCTATGATTTTCAGGTCAACATGAAAAGCTAGAAGTTCTAATTATCAGAGAATAAAACTGATTATGGCTGTTATGATTATTACAAATACAAACTTGACCTAAGCAGCATTGAGCTGAGTGAAGTCAGACTAACTCTTGCTAGTTCCTGAACTTTCACATACCACAGAACAACCTCATCATGCCCTGACATATGTTAAAACATTGCTAGAAATTTTGTCTGTGTGATAGAACTTAACATTGAAAGCAACAGATTAATTATGTATGAAAGGTCTTCTTTTGCTAATTAAACTCTTTCACCTTTAAAATTAATTGAAAAGCCTTTGCTCTGTCTTTCCTTTAAATGTAAAGAATAAATACAAGCACCTCTTTTACCACCCATTAACCAAATTTTCTCCCTGTCTTCACTATGTAATGCTATTTGTTTGCTTTTTTGATCAAAACCAAGCACACAACTGAAGACGGAATGTGCTCACACGATCGCATCAGCCTTGTTGGTTTATGATTGCTCCCTGTACTTATATAGGTATCAGACACCTTTCTTGATAAGTTTAAATGATTGTGATTGTTTTTAGTTCCAGAGTTTGGTATTGATACCAGCATCCCTATCCGCATGTTTGCCTCCACTGCTAACATATTTCCGAGATCTCCATTTGCCCTACCTGGTGTGTTGTCCTTAAATAATAAAAAAAACCATTCTTTTCTTACTCTTTAACCAGGATTCATTCATTATTTTCACCAGAAGAAGTTTTGTCTTGTGATTGTGAAAATGCTTTATTTTGGGGCATGTTTAGCAAACATAGTTAAAAGTATCCAAAGATCATTCTTTGCTTGGGGGAGGTTTTTTTTTTCCCCTCTTTCACTCAATTTTTCCCCTGGAAAAATTTACAGTTTTGGTAAATCAGACTTCCTCCACGCAGCCAGTGTATGCATTTGCAGCGAGGAGCACATCGAGCCTGCAAATCGCAAACAGAACTAGGTCATGAGGCCATGTGCACCTAGGCAACCATCAGTTTTAGTTCAGCAATCAATTCAGTGCATTAGGCAAGTGGAATAAAACAAATAAATGAATACATTGATAAATAACCTTTATTATTATTATTATTTCTTCTTAAATTCCAGGAGGCTTCCTGGAGGAAACAGCCCTGTGAATTAGTAGAGGAAATGGCCCTGGGAATGTCCTCTCACTGTGGGGACAAGCTGCAGAGACTGGATAGCATGGATTGATGCGGCTGTGGACTTTCACTTCCAAAAAGCAGGTGGTTGTGTTCACTATGCCTACTAGGAGTAGCACTTGGCCCATGTATTTTGCCCAAGCATTTCTCGGATAATCCTTATTGCCCCAGGCCAGAACTATGTCAGGAATCTTTCTCCTCATATCCTGTTCTCTATGTGCTGAAGGCCTTGCTCGTGTAGACCTTTGGGAGCACTCCTGATACACATGGAGAGCATCGGGATCCCCAGAAAGCCCTTGGTGATGATTGTCTTTTAAAGCATGTCTGAAGTAAGTAGCTGTTTAAAGACACGTTTTCATAAAATATGGATTTTGGTCCAAACTGGACCCTTGAACACTGTATATGGTAGCATTAAGTCCTCAGCAGTTCTGTGGATGCAGGGTAGAAGCTATTTCCTGAGAAGGGGAGAGCAAGAAGGGACATGACTCACGCGGAGCCGTCAGCACTCACATGAGGTGGGTGTGGGCCCCAGTTCCTGTTCAAAGGACTCTTTTATTTTGCATTAAACAGTTATTTCATGAAACACAGCAACAATGCTGGAAGCAAGGGCTGGAGCGACGACCTGAGCCCAGTAAATGCTCAAGGCCCAGGGTCACACCTTATCTTCCTGCTGCACTTCAGAGCTGCCGAGCTAAAAGTGCGGCCAGACTTTTTCCTCGGTGTTTGGAGCACAGACCTTTTATTGTAGAATAATTTAAATAAAAACAAGTGCAACTAAGGTATTGGTTTCTGATTTAACTGGCAGCTGCAAGCGGTTTGTCAGCAATTTGCTTTCCTGTGTGGCACAAGGTGTGATTCATCCGTATGTTCTGGATGCAGATCGTGGTCTGTGGCATGGCATGGGCCAGAGACTACATAGCCAACAAGAACAAGGTCTGTCCGTGTTTTGGGAGAGGAAAGAGGGAATGCAAGGGAAAGGAGTAAGCGCAGTTTATCGGTATGAATGCAATCCAGGCATGTTGTGTAAACCTTTATTTTACCTTCACTCTTTTATCTCCAAGGCACTCGTGTTGCAGAAGGGCTGTTCTCAAAAGTGGTCTAATTGCTGATCAGTGCTGGATAAAGCTGTGCTCTAGGTGGGTTTGCTTGCAGATGTGGCAAATGATTTTTAAATACATATATATATGTGAAATTTGCTTTGTGTAAGGCTGTACTTGACTGCAAGCAAGCAAATAAGCAGACTCCAAGTGCTAACACCCATAGCAGCTCTGTCCCCTGCTAAAGCAAAAGTCTGGAGCTGTGTAAGGGTATTTACACCTCTCTGAACAGAAGTAGTGTTATATCACAATATAATGACTTAGAGTAAATTATACCACCATATCCCAAAAAGAAAAGGTACTATAATCACTTTAAATAATCCCTAATTACTTTAAGTTTTATATATGCGTGTGTGTGTGTGTGTGTTTGTATGTGTGTATAAATGCGTGCATATCTTTATATCTCTGTATTTCTGTATCTAAATATCTGCAGATATATACACAGAGGCAAGTACACGTGTGCAATTTAAATATCAACAACATACTCGATAAAACATCTGTGTAAACACTGAGTTACTTACTGACCTCATTGGAAATGCAGAGAACAAACTCTGGCCAAGTATTCTGCAAACACAAAAAGAAACTGAAAAGACAGGTCTAAATTCAGTCCCATTAACATACAGAACCAGGGGGGTTAAAACGAGTCAGATGGTCTGCACCAGATCTTTATTATGTATTATGCATAAGTTTTATGCAATTCTCTATGTTGGAGGATCGGTATCCAAAGAAATAAGTTAAAGTTGTGACCTCTCTGCTTTTGATTTACTAAGGTCAAGGAGAGCGGATACCTCTTCTTCACGGAGGGTTATATATGCAAATGGGTGCGCAGATAAGGCAGGCAGAGGCAGTTCCCCCTTGCTACTCGGGACAAACTCCCTGCTTGGCTCCATATTGCTGCGTCTCTCATTCAAAGATGTATTTGTTCAACTTCTTTTTTTTTGGTTCTGGTGGAGCCTTGCTGAAAATTTATTCATGGGAAAGCAGGATGGTCTGCAAATGTTTTATGCTCTCGAACGGGGGCGTTGCTGAATGGGATAGAAAACCTGCTCCATGCGAGCGCTGGTCGGGCATGCGGGATGCTCTAGGGTGGTGAATGGGAGCCCTGGGAAGGGTTTGTAGCGCAACACGCACGCACACGAAATAGCGGGGTTGGTATCTGGGCCAGAGGGTGAGAGCTGCTACATGTGTCCCTGTCTCCTGCTGCTTGGGGCCACCGGAGTTCATGGAATAACAATAAAGAATTAGAGAGCAAGAGGCACGTGGGCTGCAGCTGATTCTGCCTGCGCGAAAAAAAAGAGCCATTTGTCGTGCCCGGTGCAAATGAGTTATCGGAACCGAGCAGATGGGGCTCTGTGTGCGCGAGACGGAGAGTTTGATGTCACTTAACTTCTGTTTTATCGTCACAGCATCCCTTTCAATGGGATCTGTTCACTATTTCGTTTTTTTGTTTGTTTGCTTTAATACATATTCCTGCAATTTTCACGGGACAAGTAGATGTGAAAGCATGTGCACCACTCGCCAAAGAAAAGAACAAACAAACAAAAAAGCCTCAGCCCCAAACATTTACCAGACCATGGTAATTACATTTACTGTGACACTTTTGGTATTTCCTCCTTTTATATGGGAAAAGCTGCATCTGAAGTGGCAGTGGCAAAGACAGAAGTGCTCTGAATGCTGATCTTTCATTTCAATGGTGAATGGGGCAGGAAGGATACAACCCACAGCCTGAGGATGTCAGTGGAAGACCTCCATGGACATCTGCAAGCTAAAGTCCAGCCCCAAAGAATAAAGAATAATGTGGGATTAATGCTTTCAGCTTTACCTAGTCAAGAGTTTCACGTCACATCTAACCACGTTGTCCTCTATGCTCAAAGAGGAATGAGTGTCTTCAGGGCATCATCCAACGCCTCTTAAGACAGGGATGTAAGAGAAGCCGGGCCATAGCCATCAGAAGGCAACTCTCACTTTTGCAGTTGTTTTAAAGGTAATCGTAGTGGTCTTAGGTTATGTTTATCCAGCGTGTGGATGACAAACGCTGGGAGAAATGGAGTCACACTGGGCATGGGCAGCCAGTGGTCCTCCTGTGGTGCTCCAATCTTTGGCAAAATCTTGCTCTCATGTCAGGAACCAAGACCAGAAGCAGTGGGTGTTTCAGTCCACGTGTATCTTGGAGCTTAGAGGGGGTAATTTTGCCATTCACAGCTGAAAAGGCAAGAAGGGAACATGTGCACATTCCCATAGCTCTGTATCTCTACAGAGGAAAGCTGAGGGCTGACCCTGTGCCATGATTGCAGGGGAGCAAGGGATGCAGGCAACAGGATAAGGAAAAAGCAGAGTGGTCTGGAAATTTTTCAATAAAATACTTGGAATGGAGTGGCTGGAAAATGCCAGTTGTTTGAACTCCCAGATTTTCTCGGGAAATAATTGATTGATTAATATTAATATTTTTATGCTCTGTCACCTGTATGGCCATGTCAGACAGATTAGTCTATGCCAGACATTAAGATCAGGTTGACTATATGAATTAAAGCAAGAGAGTAGACTGGATAATAGCTTTCTGTTGGTCGATATTTTTGAAATCTTATATATACACAGATACATATACATACTTGTGCATTATATACAGTTATGACTTTGGACAAGAAAATGTCACAAGAAATGTCAAATTTCATAGAACGTAACACGTACTCTGCATCATTCAGACCACCTTCCTACTAAAAAGCTAATCTTCACTCAAAGCATTTTCAAAGCAAATTCTTCAACCAGACATAATTATTCATTCTATTTTCCCTCTTTTCATATCAACTTCTGCATGGAAAGGATTTTTTTTTCTTTCTTTATGGTTAAATTTTCAACCACTCATTATAAAACTGCTGGTTCTACTTTCTCTGCTTTGGAAAATTAATTTGGTTGGCAAATTATTGTGTTTATTCTCAGGATCCAGGGGGGAATCATCTAAATTCAAAGGACAGACTTTTTTGACTTTGAGTTTTATTTAAAATTACCTTGAATATTATATTTACTTCTCTTATCTCCATTGCTTTAGCCCTAAGGAGTTATATCATCAGTTTGATTCTAATAATGCCTGGTGGGTCCACTGTATAAACCCTTTGTAAAAAAAAAAGGACTCTCTACCCAAAAGACAGCAGCTTAAAAACGAAAAGCAGATAAAGTGTGATTAGAGCTGGTTGTCTCTTTTCCTAAAATATAAATAAACCTTGATATCAAAAGCTACTTTCTTCTTAAAATGCTGACATGTAAGAGAAATCTTATTGAAATCTGCTCAGAAAGTATTACCAGAATATTTCATGAAATTTGTTGCATAATGAACAGCAACTTTAAGAGATTCTTTTTTTTTTTCCTTTAACTTTGAGGGAAAAAGGTACAATGAACACTCAAGGAATCAGAAATAAATCCCTTTTATCAGCACATTGACACAGAAGGACTGAATTTGGGTGGCAGGGAGCTGGAGCACAGAGAAATGTGAAGTGAGCTGCACAAAATCCCTCCAATGGAGCCCTGGGATTCCACACTGGAAAGGGAAACAAACCAATGCCTGCACAAGTTGCTTGGAGACAAAATCCTAAGAGGCCACTTAAGCAGCAGCAACCTTGGATGTATCAGGGTTAAGAGAAGTTGCACTAAGGTCTTAAAGAAGGATTTGATATTGAAGTGTCTCTAACTAATAGCTCTCCTGGGTGCTCACTACAGTCCTAGTCTCATGCCCCTTCTTCCCAGGCAGATGAGAGGGATATTGTTATATAAATACAAAGTTTTGTTCTTTTGTCTAATTATGTGAGTGTCTCTGTGTTCTACCTTTGCCTTCAGTGATAGGAAACCGGATTTTCACTTGTGCAGAGCAGACATGGCTATAGGTCTGTCAGATACATCAAGAGGATCATGAGAGAGTCTGGTGGCAATTAACTTGGAGGCTGGTAAAGAATAGCCAAATAGGAGCTTGTAAAATTCTGACTGAAATAATTTGTTTGTTCTCAGATTGAAATATTTATCCCTCTTTTTCCTCCCGCTAAGTGACAGCATTTATTCAAGTGCTGCAGTTTGGTAGTTCATGTGACTGATGAATACCTTTTTCGTTAAGAATATGTAATTTTCTGATGTTCACTCTGGATCATAGTAAAATCTGGATTAATCCTCCAACCCTCTGTATCTAATTTTGGATTTACATTTTCATAAACATTAGGTCTGTCCAGAAAATTGCTTTGATTTAATGTCTTAAAGAGAGACAGAAATAGTGTAAACCACAGAAG
Organism: Crypturellus undulatus; assembly: GCA_013389825.1. Taxonomy (NCBI): domain Eukaryota; kingdom Metazoa; phylum Chordata; class Aves; order Tinamiformes; family Tinamidae; genus Crypturellus; species Crypturellus undulatus. Next base: position 22,190 of record VWPW01022501.1, read on the forward strand.
TATAGTATTAGCCCAACTTAAAGCTTGGACTTTTCTCTCTGTACCTCTTTTCCATGCTTATTTTTCATCCACACAGCTTTATACTTATCAGACTCAAGCTGTTAGACAAGCAAAGCATCCAGGACAATAAAGTTGCACCTCTTTATCCAGCTGGGTTTTTGGTCTGAATTTCTGATTTGAAAGAACAGAAAAACTCTATGAGATGCTCCAAAGCAGGTGAATGCATAGCATTTCACATAGCTGAAATATGGCCACTGAAACCGAAACTTGGTTCTTGAAAAGGCACCCAAATCATCTTGGTAGCTCTGAAAACTGTCTTGCCCTCAGTGAGAAAAAAAAGTGTGAGAAGGAACACAAGGAAAACTCTCTGTATGCTTTTCCTTGGCCAAAAGTGAGAGAAAGGCGAGCTTGATATGAGTAGTCAATATTTCAGACATGTTTATGGCCTTTTTTTTTTGCCTTTAATTTAAAGATCAGAAGCAGCTGTATTGGAGAGGTTGTTAGTTCAATCTAGTATGACCAATTCTCACTTTTATGTTTCTGTATTAAATGGTCACATTGGAGATAACCTGATGTCTCTGATATTTTGAGCTTCCCATGCGTGTTAACTTTCATTAACTTACAGCTCGCACATGGAGAAAGCGTTGTCGTGTGTCTTGCTGTTCAGTAATTATTAGAACGAATAAATTCAAGGGAAACATAGTACCATTTAACGGCAGAGAAATGCTTAGCTCTGACAGCTCATTAAAGAAAGTACCATCTTTAAAGGAACTGATGCAAAAGAGAACATATGAAGCTTAACCCTGAGGTGGATTTGGCAAGGCAGAGCAATGCCAAATGTCCTTTATGGATTTCGCTACGAATCTGGGCAGGAGGAAATGTCAGGTCAGGTGTATGGAGTCTGTGGCCTGTGGTGTGTCTGCAGCAGATTACACAGAAACATTAAGTAAACTGGAGTTTCACTGAAAAACAAAGCTGCTTTATAGGAATATTAGGACATAGTAGGTCAGAAATCACATATTAAAGAAGACACAGAGTTGCATGTGTAGGGGGGTCTTCCTAATATTTCCCCTGGCTTATTGAATAACTTTGAGCAAGACATTTTGACAGATAAACTAGCATGACTTTACATGAGACTTCAGCTCCCAAATCATATGGATGCTTCTGAAAATCTTGCTTTACTTCTTTGGTCTTAATTTTCCCCTCCATTTAAACAAAAAAATACCATATGAGGTTTCCTTTTGAAGATTTATTTTATTTTTATTTATTTATTTATTATTTATTTTCTTATATGTGGATGGAGTCCTTAGATAGAAAAAAAAAGAAATGAAACAAAACAGAAAGAAAATTCACAAATATTTTACAGTTTAATTTTTTTTTGGTATTTAATATTAATTTAATATAAATATTAGTTTCAAAATGAAATGTTGCTTAGAATGAGGAAATTCTCATTTTTATTACAATAATGTTAAAATAGCTTGTCAAGCAAACATCTGATCAACTACAGAAGACCAATCAGTAAATTAAATATTATCACTAACCCTCTCAAGCCCTGAACTCAGTTTTCTCTGTTTAAATTTGAGATTGGCCCTGGCCATTTGCTACTTAACCCCAAAATTTCTGGTCACGGGTAAAGCTGTCCACAGACCCTTCCCAGAATTAATTTTTGCTGCAGTCACACTCTTTTGGAGATTCAAATTGTTGCTTGGGTGTCAGATTTTCCACATTAGCTGACCTCCTTGCCTCCACACTGTGTTTAAGTACCAAAATACCAAATATTGCTTAGGAAGTTAATACACTGCCATGACTGGCAGTACCATCTTGCCCTTACCACTGCACTAGATTTCAACTGCAACTCTCTCTGCACTTGGCAGAATACTATGAACTGTAGCAGAAAACGATAGTTTTCTAGTGATATTTAGAACGAGTCACATTAGCCAAAGGCAGGATGGGTTAAAGTTTGGTTTCAATTTAACTTTATTGCCTTGCCATACTTTTTCTTCTCTTTAACTTCTTTTCTTTCTATAGTCTCACAGGGAGAAATATTCAGTTCCCACCTGCAAGCTGTTTCAAGCCCAGCACCGGTTTCCTGTGTTCTTGGACAAATCAGTTAATCCTCTACTTCAATTCTTCCTCGTCTCCTAAAAGCAAGTGCTTGCATGAGCAGTGGCAGTGGCAATCCTATATGAAGCATGATTTTATGGATTTGTGTCTTGTGCAAGTAATTAGGAAATGTGCAGATGGACGAGTAGATACCTGTGATCTTTTCAATGTTTGTTTTTGTGTTTTGTTTGTTTGGTTTGTTTTTATTTTTCTCCAAAAGTGTTTAAGCCCTGATTTATATAATTTGCTATCTTTGGAAAAAGTCTGGCTACAGGAAGTATCTTCACTTTGGGTAATAATCATTGCATCCAAAAACTGCCCATATTTTCTGAAAAGTATTAAGTTTCTGATATCAAGAGTTCCTATAAAAATAAATGTCACAATCTAATCATATTCATTTTCTTTTCTCTGCCTTTCACTTTGCCACATTGCTTTTTTAATTGAATATCTGCTTTTTGCATTGAATGACTAGAACCAGAGCTATTTGCATAGCTTCTGTAGGAAACTTGCTGTTTTATAGCAGCATTTTTTGTCCTAGTCTGTGTATATGTATGCACACACACTGAGGCGAGCTGCGTAACATGTTATATACTTACATATGTGTATTTGTAAAGATACCTTATATTTTTATATGAATAGTATACGTATATCATAAATGTGCAGCAAGATGTGAAAGATACCAGTGCGACTATAACATGAATTTTAAATATAAATCTACACATTAATGCACACAGGCTTTACTAATAACAACTATTGCATAGACTGAAAATGTAATGAAAAGCCACAGCAAGGAGTTAATGAAAACGAGAGTTGCTTTGAATAATGGGGAGGTCTGCATAAGTGTCACAGTGTGTTCTGCTTATCCCAAGTAGCAGAAAAAGCCCAGATGTGTTGAAAGCTCTCATTAATGCTCTGAAAGAATGTTATTGAAAATAGCATGCTATAATTGCAATTGCAAAATATTTTAAATGGATATCTCTTTGAAATGAGGACACTTCATTAAAAATTGAGGGGCACAATAAAAACTCATCCTAGAAAGTCCATACCAGAAATGGAGAAGCGACCTTAGGGGAAAGAGAAATAATACAGTGGCACCCATAGAGAACACACTGACAAGAAATTCAACCTGGAGAACTCAAGGTGAAGTACTCAGAAAAAAAAAGGGAATTCAAACTTAAATATTCTATGGAAAGTGAGACTCAGAATGTTAAGCTGCTTGAGATAAGGGTGGAATCAAAAGAGTCATAAGATAGTTATATCAGGATATAGAAAACAATGTGCTTTTGCAGAGATAACATCGTACAGTGCCAGAGCTGCAAACTTATTTCCCTGTAACACGCACCAGAAGGAACCACACATATTGTAAATCCTCATCCAAGATCCAATGAAGTCAATAGCAGCCTTTATGCACTTGGCAAGTTTTAGATTTCGCCTACACTCTGTTTGGTCTGGATGGGTTAACGTTGGAAGAGAAATGCTCTTCCAATATAGAAGTGAAGAGCACAACTAAGACGTAATTAAGAGGCTGGAAAGGACTGACTTATAAGGACAGATCCTAAAAACTAATATCCATCTAACTTGGCTAGGAAATGACTAAGGAGAAACTGTAGGAAAATTGCCTACAGTTGTTTGAAGGGTTTAAATGCCAAGGAGGGTGAAGAAATATTTAGGGTGTGGAGTTTGCCATGAGCAATGGAATTAAATTAAGGAACATATAGGCTGGTTATCAGAGCAAAAAAAAAAGATTTTTAATGGTGGATCTTAAACAACCTACCACCAATGGTGGGAACCCCATTAAGAGGAACATTTAAAGAGAGGGGAATAAAAGGAAAAAATCCTCAATATTTAAGGTATGGACCATGCAACTTAAAGACTTTAACAATGGGAATATCATAATAATGAACTTGTTATGCAGTAGGTCAGACAAGAGAATTGCAATGGTCTGTTCTGGCCTTGTAAAGTAAGAATCTATGAAATTAGAGATTGGCAAGACCTGCAGGAAGGATCTCCAAATTGGTACTAAGGTAAAACTTTCTTTGAGTCCAAGACAGATTGCTCTTTCTGTGTGAGGCAGGAGCGGAACATCCCAGAAATGTTTTTCCTGCTCATTCTGTGTATGTGTGGCCACATTTTGCTTCTTCAACCAGATGACGAGATTTTGACACTGAATCAATTACAGGTAGTACAAAATTTGTGTATCAAGAAGTGGAAATTCCTGACCAGTGAGTGAGTCCAAGGGGTTTCAACCTGAGTGACCTGCCTTATATAAACTGAAGTTGAACATGTTCTTTATTTTCCTAAATTCCTAATTCCATTGATTCAACTTTAGCCTACAGAACTGCCCTCCTACCCTCTGCAGTCAATCACAACAAACAGAGCAGGAGCCCCAAAGCTGGGAATATTGCGCACCCTGAAGAAAACAGTATTAATGTAAATCAAAGATGATGTCTATTTTATAAGAATTTTGACTGAAGACACATTTTTTTTTATTCCCAAAAGCCTCTTTGCTAAAGCATTTATTACTGATCCTAATTCTTCCTGCAAATTTAGTTAATACTTATAGATATCTTTTGCATACAGTTATACTAATGTGTCCCACTTGCTGATGTGGGCCTGAATAGAGCAGGCTACAAAGCGGATGGGTACATGGCTGAAAGGGATGTTCATCTTAAAACAGAAAAGATTTAATTTGTCGAAACAACATTGTATTTAATTACATTTCTATTTTTTTCTAAATGGGAGTGTCATACACATAGCATAGCCGTATAGGAACTTTCAAATGGTAAAGAGCTAGCTGCAAAGTGAAAAGTTGTGTTGATAATATCCAAGGGATATTGAATGGAAGAAGAAAATACAGCATTTTTAATTCCTAATTTGTAGCTAATTTCTCAATATGAAGGGCTGCTCTATATATGAAGAATAGTCCAATAGTTAAGAAAATCTAGAGGCTCAGAATATTTGCATTTAGTCCTAACTCCGAGCAACGTTTTCTTACTTCATCTGCCCTGTGCGGAATTTCTGTTTTGCAAACCAAAATAGCACTGAGCATGGAGAATGAGAAAGAGAAGAGGAATAGATGCACTTTTAAAATTTGCATTCAGAGACATATAATGCCTCCATTCACAAAGGCAGTAGCTTAGTACCTCTAGATCTGTTCTGGCAAACACACCTGGAATAAGTTTTTATCCTTGGCCCCATCAGAATAAAAAGGTGCTGACAATAAGCAAGAATTATTCTGGGAAGGAGAACAAAAAGATCAAAGTTGGGAAGGGTTGAATTATGAGGAATGACTACAAAGATAGAATAAATATAGTTTTGCTCATAGATGATTAACGGAATCATAACAGTATGCAAATATTTGAAGAGCATAATTGTCAAGGCTTGAATAGGGAGCTTTTAGGAACTAACAGGAAGCTTTCTTGAGATATACTAACACGACAAGTGAAGCTGAAAAGAAGCAGCATTTCATTAGAGAACTATATGTCTGTGCAATAATTCTCAATGAGGAGGGGTGAATGCCCCAGTTAATGGGAGTTTGAAAGCTAAGGAAAGATAAAATTCCTTAATCATGCTTCCCTTGGTGTATAAGTACATGGAAATATAGTCTTATCTTGGGAGAAAAAAATGATTATCATAAAAACAGTTAAGAAGAATCACTTCTCTGAAAGGTAACCCTACATTCCCACGGTGTTTTGAGTTCCCACAGCTTACACACTACAACGTTTCTTACTGCTGACCCTTTCCCATTTGCAAGGGAAACGTTTAGGTAACCCGATGTTTCTCTTGCTGATTTATGCAATTTTCAGAATTTTGGCTCAGTTGTGGTACAATTATTATCTCCATTCGATTAACCTGTGTGAAGCATATCATTGTTTGGAGTCTGTGGGCTGAGAGGGAACGGAAATATTACCACCCAGACATCTTGTTTTAACAAGGTTAAAGATAAAAGAAATCTTTTTGAGATGCTATCTAACTCTGGAAAAGTATCAAATTTGTGTACACATACTGAAAGTGGATTATTTAGCCAGTGGGTAAAGTTAGGAAGTATCAAACGGTGAGAGTCCCCACCCTGCTCATTAAAACTGTAGGCTTAAAGTCATCCAGAAGAAGGATGTTCCTTGCGCTTGTACTTAATGCAAAGTTTCTCAAACATTTAACTGCGACTTGTAAGGGTGGGAGTCGAGATGTACTCAGCACAGAAGAGAAGAGGAGAAGAAAAGGGAACAAAGGATAAGTTGGCTTCCATCACTGAAGTAATTTAACACATCAGTCCAAGACTGGTTTTCAGTGATTAGGGAAGGGCCATAAATAACGAAGTTGGCTCAGGAGGACAAAATACATGTATAAATTGCTATAAATTACAGGGATATTTCTTAAAAGATGTTCCTTTAACTCCTGATCATGGTCCATACAGTGAAGAGCATTGACAGCTTATGATGGCTAGAAATAGTTAAACTTTCTATGTTCTATGAAAAAGTTCAGTATGATGTGAACTGAAATAAGTGGAAATATAAGGAAGCATTAGAATACATTTTATTTTGTTATTTTCAAAACAGAATTTTCTTTGCAAAGTCAATTTTATTTATAGAATAAAAAAAACACAGGCAATCATTTTTAACTAGAAAAATAAATAGAGATAAAATGTTCCTGTCTAGGCCAAAAGAAGCACTGGCAGCAGTCAATTATTTAAGTTTTTGTTTCTTCTAAAAAATAATAATGGCAGGAGAGAATCCTGAGTCTTGAAAAACCTCGTCTGAAAAGCAACCAAACTAGAATCCATTCTGATTGTGGCTGAGCATGGTATTGTTCATGTGCAGTGGACCTTGGAGAGAGAGAACAAGTCAAATAACTGATTTATGAAATCTAACATCAGAGGGGAATATTTATGTCAAATTATTCACCAACTTCTTTGTTATAGGAACTGCAGATTTTTGGGTTTTTTTCAGTGATTCCTGCTGGCATAAAGCAGACATGTCTCTGCTCCAAGAGTGTTTTCTTTCCTGTGTCATGTTCTTAGTAGAGGCGTGGAAAAAGGTTGGCATCTTGTGAAGTAGTCAGGAAGTCTGCAGGCCAAAAACAGGCTTTGACCTCCATATCCTGGATCCTTTCTCCAGCATGGACCTGACATCTCACAGGGCCTTCCTCCCTAGCTTCTTTCTGACACTTGTGTCTTTCTGACACTTCCTTCCTTCCTTCCTTCCTTCCTTCCTTCCTTCCTTCCTTCCTTCCTTCCTTCCTTCCTTCCTTCCTTCCTTCCTTCCTTCCTTCCTTCCTTCCTTCCTTCCTTCCTTCCTTCCTTCCTTCCT
>VWPW01022501.1:29606-127106 GCA_013389825.1 Crypturellus undulatus
TCCTTTCTCCATCCTTGACCTGCCACCTCCCTTCCTCCCTTTCTTCCTTCCTTCCTTCCTTCCTTCCTTCCTCCCTCCCTTCCTTCCTTCCTTCCGTACCTACAGTAGGATAATTGCTCTTCTGATGCCCACAGCCTAGGATATGGTAGATAAGATAATGTTACTCAAATTTGAAACTATGTCTACTTGTTTCAGTGATCTGAATCTCAGTGCTTTTATAAAGTCATTATTAAATATGATTGTGCCCTAAATTATCCAGTAAATCCAGACCTGTACTTTGGTGCTGGTTTGTTCAACCTAACCTCTAAATTCAGGTCTCCCTTAGATTAGATCTACTGTTCTTGTGTAGATGTTGGAAATACCCTGTTAGATATGTAACAACAATAGAGCTCTATATTTAGATCTACATTTGCTCACCTAATCTCAAATTGTGCAACACAAAATTCAATACAAATAAAAGAGAAACTTTCCAATGATTTTTTTCCACTAACCTCATATAGTTTTCAACAATTTATATATATATGTATGTGTATAATCTATAATATATTTTCTCTAATTTATCACAAATAACACTGAAGATTAATTTTCTAATTATCTCATTTAGCTTTGAGATGTAGTTTTACCTCTAAATGACCAGTTATATCTGAGTAATCACTCAGAAATCTTGCTATATTCAATGGAAAGGAATAGGAACCTTCAGAGGAGAAGACTTTTTTTTAGATGTCTTTCTGCGGTTGATCAGTATCATCATCTTTGCAACGTAAAAAGGCTCAGAGATGGATGAGACCACTTTGTCCATGAAATTGGGCAAGAATGTAGAGTGAATGACTACAGCTATAGCAAACAAAATTGAATTTGTTTCAATCCAAAGGGAGAGAAGGCTGGTCTTTTCTTTAGATAAGCGATTACATCAGTTGAATGGATCAGCTGACCATAACAGTTGAGTGGATCATCTGTTTTTGTAAGTGCTTTCCCTTGAGTTACTCAAAAGTGTGTGAATTCCTCCCGGAGGTTATCCCGGCCAGCCTGGCAGGGAGTGTGTAGCGTTGAGTATAACAACTTAATAACGAGCAGTAAGAACTGTGAGGAGAGAAATGGGCTTGAGTTGGTTCCAACCCATGTATTTCTGGTGTCTGGGGGCACCCAGTGTCATGATGGTAGGTATATTTTAGAGAAATATATATACACCTATGTAATAAAAAACACATTTGTGTAGTGATTCAGTAGTATATTGCAATCAATATATTCTAAGTGTAGCTTGTGATCCTACTGTGATTTCCATACTTTGCTGTACTTACTACTCATTCAAAATCCCATGCACCTTCAAATATTTGCAGTGAAGTAAATGTAGTACTAAACATTAAACTCTCCATGTGTGGAGTATCTAAAATAGCCTGATCAAAGTGTATTAGAGCATGACATTACTTCAAGATGAGAAAAAATCACACTACAAGGATGTGTATATATATTTTTTTCCTTTTGACTGTTAAGTAAGCTTAGTGTGACTAAGATAGAGATTTAAATTGCATAGGGATTTAAATTGCATACTACAGGAAAAAGTCAAATGAATCTCACTCCTAATGTCTGATGAGCTAACGTTGCCTGAATGAATGAAAGAATATTAAGAGACATCCAGAAGGGGTACATGGGTACCAGAGATAGTTTTAAATGTGATTGGATCCTGAAAACCTACATATATGGGGACGATTGATGAGCATACATTTTGAAGCACAGATATATCTCAGTGGAAACACTCCTTTCACATACCAGTGATTAATTAAGACCTTATGATTTCAAAGAGATGTTTTCTAGGCAAACTATCACCCCTCTAACTTCTTGGATTATAGGATGTTCACTCCTCCTTTTTGAAAGAATAGAAGGGTCAATGCAAAATTGTAACTACTGCCAATAAACTGAGTTAGCTTTAAATTATCACTGCCCTTTTAGGGATCTGTCATTTTTTAATGCCTTCTGTAATACACCTTGTGGTGGGAGCATGGCCAACTAGCAGGTTGATTTCTGCCACTAGAGGTGCTTGTGTCTCATGAGCAATGGAAGGGATTTGTTCAGATTGTGCAACCTGATCAAAACCAACCTGCTAAATTTCTCCTGGGAGCGAACAGGTCTTGTGTCAGTCTATTGAAGACAGGAAAAATTATCTTCAGGTTAAATTCATTTTCTAGATGACCTGGGAGATCAGCTTGTTAAAGGGAACTAAACAGGATAGTAATTTTATGAAACATTTTGAGTCCAAAAGCAAGGGATGAAAATTTACAAATCTGGAATTCCTGAAATGGCAGTTATTTAGATGAATAAATCCAAAACTTGGATCCCTCAATGACATTCTCAGTTTTTATCACCTTTGTTCTGAGGAAGCTGATACTTTCAAATACGTTTTCCTTTTCCCTACATTTCTTGGAATATTTGGATTTTAACTCTCTTTTTTTCCTAGCTTTCTTAGTAAAAAAATACTACAGGAAAAATTGTTAAAAAGTTTTCCAATTTGATGTTTTGCTGTCATAATGTCTTTAAGAAATTTCAGGCCTTCCATGGGCACATGACAATGCCTATAGTTTGTTTCAGAAGAAAGTTAAATAGGATATACTGCAAAAAAAAAATCCTTTCAACCTCTTTGGAACAAAATCTGTGACAATGTAATATATAACCTATTACTGTAGGAGTCTTGTAGTGATAGTCAATTGTCATTATAGTCAATTGTAGTGATAGTCAAAACATTGATTTCATCACCATATTAACTGAAACTTTCAAAAAAATTGGGATTTATTTATTTATTCTGTAATGCTAGTGTTATTCTGATAATGAAATTTTATCTAAAGTGTATCTATCATCTAAGTTGCTTATGGGTGAAGTTATTATTAGATTATAAAATATAGATGTAAGAATATGAAATAGGCTCACTTGATGCTGATTGCTATTGTTATAGCCTGATATATAAACATAAATTTATAAACATAAACGTATTTATAAATCAGACTATAATAATAGCAATCAGCATTATGTGTAAGTGCATCATGTAATGCATACACGGGAATACAGTGTGTGAACAGTTTGTGGTGAGGGTTGGCATTGGGCGATGGAGAAAGAGTTTGTCGGACAGAGTGCGGTTAAATGACACTTTAGGTAAAGAAATTAAATCACTTAAGAAATGCAGTCACCAAAATGATCACATCATTACTGATCAGTAAAGAGCTGATGCTCACATTTTCTGGGCAAGCTATTATTTATTTTGGACTTCTTAGGAAAACTTATGAGCAGGAATATTTTGGTCCTGCATGGAAGAGCGAATAGCAACAAGATAGCGATATCGTCGCTGGAGCCGGGAGCCTGAGAATCTGGTTTCTGTCCCTTCCTCTGTCACAGAGCACTGCGTGTCCTTGGTCAAATTATTCATGGTCAGATTATTCAATGTCTCTGTGTGAGACAGTTATATATAGAATCTATTTTGGTTCGCTGGAAATTTTGAAAAGTGAAAAGCTTTAGTGTTGATCATTTTAGAGTGTTTGGAGGAGATTTTTATTCTTCATAGATATTTCCAAGTAAATGAAAAAATCAAGACTTGTCCAATGTTTGTAGTTGGATAGCTTTTCTCTCTTTTATTAGAATATCTTATGAAAACTTTTTTTGTGATCTAAAATCTGCAAAGTTGTGCATTAAGTACACAGACCCCAAAACGTGAAAAATATGCCTGTTTTGATTCTTTATTTTTAATAGAGTCCTAAGTACTTACTTCTGAGAGGTTCCCCCCACTACCAGTGCAGCTAAAAAAAAAAATAGGAAAAAAGACCAGTACTCCATGTGGCTCTCACATTTCTCAAACAGTACAAAATAACTGCATTGATCAAAGAACTGGAGTGACTTGACAGCAAACAGTAGACCAGTTATGGGATCTTGCAACACTTATCTGTTACAATATCTTCTGGGAAAGTTTAGTCCTGGAGTGAAATTTTTACTGCTTGTTACACGTGGTTAAGGGCAAAAACACAGCCGCAGCCCCGCAAACAACTTGGCTGTATTCATTAGACAGCACAAAGGCGACGGAGCCACAAAATCGCTGTTTCTCAAGAGAAAAGGCGGGATCTAATATAGCCTCCAGGAGGTTTTTAGTTCAGAGGCACCAGCGCTTTGATTGCCATTAAACTCAGCAGCTGGCAGTGCGAGGAGCCAAGCAGGCACGGGGAGCCAAGGAGCAGCATCGCCGCCTCCCTGGGATGATGCTCCGCATCCCATGTCCGACGTGTGACAGCAACAACCGAGACACTAGCACATGAGTCATCCCCCGTAGTGAAATTCAGCCTTGCAGTGATGGAAAGTGAACTTTGCGTGCTAACTCCTGGCGCAGGGAGAGATGAGCATGGAGCAGCAGCGCAGTGAGGTTGATAAGAGCAGGGATGCTGCTGTTGTAAATCCTTATTGGGGGAATAATGCAGGTTTAGGCAGAGCTTTCCTGCAATGTGTGACAACTGGGAGGGTTTAGACCAAACTCCTGCTCAGAGGGATTAGGGGTTTATTCCATCAGAGCTTGTTTTCACTCCAGCATCTGGTTTGGGGACTGTCAATCAGGGGATAGCTGGTCCTAAGTCTGGTGTAATCCTGCTCACATTATCCTACTGGTTTAAAGCAGAGTAAATAACTTGGGGGTTAGAAGACAACAGAGGAAAACAGTATTTTAGAAGTGGCATATGTCCATGTCCATCCAAAGATCATAGTATATTGGGTTAGAAATCAATGTCACTTTAAAGCAACGTAATTCTGACCTTCCCTGCTCTTCCAAGGCCAAGTTTGAAGCACGTTTAGGGGAGCACCTGAGGAATTTCAGCACTGCTGTATCTGCTTTGAGACTATGTGCAGGATTTTAGGTTTTAGGGCTGGTGGTAAGCAAAATAATGCAGGATTATTGTTATTTCGCAGACTTGCCTATAACTCCAAGAGATTCATTTCAGAGAAGGAGGATTTGGAAGCAAAAGTTCAAGGCCCCTTCTGGGTCCGTTTCTCATTTACTCTGAGCTAGCTCTGTACCACTCAGGCAGTGTAAAGGGCAGTTTAAAATGGGATGAATTATGCTTTTGCTCACTCTAATGGCTTTTTGCAGTACCAAGGAGATGTCAAGAGGCCTTAGTATGAATGAGAATCAGTTTTTATCTGTTCTTTTTTCCTTTTCCTGCTCTGCGCACTCAAAATGCTGATGAGCTCCAGGAGAGAGCACTGGGGAGTGACATCTGAAGGCAGGCCCATACCTACCTCAAAAGGACGCCTATTTTCTGCTCGATTTGGGGTTTTTTGTTTGATTGCTTTCTTTACATGCAACAATTAGTCCTGGAAGGAGAGGTATGTGTTGGTGGGGATCTTTGGAGCTTTTGCAAACGTGTTCAGCAGTAGAGTCCAAGAGTTGATCCCTTACAGTTAACCTCAGATGCAGGAGGAAACCTGCTGCTCCTGGGGGAGAGAAAATATCTCAGGAAGGGAGTTACCTGCAAGTGCGAGCGGGGGCACAGGGACACATGCGGCACCGAGTGTGGGCGTGCGGGGCTGGATGGCGCCTTACGCTCTATCCTCAGCGAATAAAAAATGTAAAACGTGACATCTCATAATATTTTCATATTGGGTAACTACAGAGAATATTTTGGCAAGGGTGCTTAATCTAAAATGTTCAATTTTAATCAGCTTGAACTATGGTCTGTCTTTCTGTGAACTGAAAACCACCAATCAATTTTCCTTTATCTTTTTTTCTGTTTTTCTTACCCAAGGCGATGCCTTTTGTAAAAGGGTATTTATTTTTAATGGATTTTTTAATGAATTTTTCAGTCAAGCTATTAATAATGCCATTAATTATAGGCAGCTTGTATTAAAGTGCATGCTGGCCTCTTAATCCTGACCCCCAGCTATTGGCTTGCAGCTAATCCAGACCGGTGCTTGGCGGTGGGGCCGGCCGCAGCCCGTGGCTGCTAGGAAACAGGGAAGGGAGGATAAAAAAAAAATTATATAAAAACCAGGATGGGAGGATAAGGAGGGAGAGGTTTTTAGTATGTGCGTTGCCAGAGGGGTTGAAGTTTAAAGCCAGATGATGTGCTAGTGCGGCGGGGATAATCCCGGGGATGCGGTGGCAGCACTTAGGAGCAACTTCCCCGGCGGATGGCTTTGCGCTGCCTGCGAGGGCTGGCTGGCTCGATAACCCCAGCGGAGCCCCGCGCGCTTCACCCGGGGCGCTGGCGCGCCGGCCGCCCGCTCCGAGCTGCTCCCGAGCGAGACATTGCCGGCAGAAGGGCCCCGGCGCGCCGTCCCCAGGCACCTCGGCTGGCACTGCTGCTGCCCATGGTGCTAATTATCGCCTGGTTTAAGGATAACGATGTCTCAGCCCCAACCCTGTCCCCCCACCACCACTTTTTTTTTTCTGCATATATATTCTTTTTGTTCTTAAGCACTTTGTGTGGTTTTCTGACCAGTGAGGTACTTCTGCCTTGGCATCTTGGAAAAAAAAATCTATACACTTACATATTGACGGATAGATACATAGATAGATTGATAGATATGGATGATATCATAGATATAGACTTAGGTGTAGACATATATATACTGATGCATACGTCCTCTTTAAACCACCTATGACACAAAGATTCGTTCATTTGCCCCATTGCAGAGCAATTTCTGGGCCGCTCTCCTGTAAAATCTAATGTAAGCTTCAAATTCACTTGCTTAAGGTGGAGAAATCCTTTCTGTTGATGATCAGGCAAAAGCCAGATAATGCCCAAAGAAACATTGAAGTTTAAACAGAGAAAAGATGGGGCATTATTATTATTATTATTTTAGGTTTCTTTTTTTTTCTTCTCTTAGCTATTACTGAAGTGTGTCCTAGGCAGATGCTTGCACACTGGCAAAGGAATGTTTGCTGGTTGATGGAAGCTTTGGGAAGCTGTAGAGCTGGTGAACAGCGCCCTTGGGTCTTTCCAAACTCTGGACAAGTTTTCCAGTTGTAGCTGCAAACCAAGAATTTTCCCAGGGAAAAATATTTGCTGGTTTGGGAAATGTTCCACCCACAGCCCTGACACTGCATCCACTGCCCTCTGTTATCTCTCTGCCTCTATTTTCTTTCCAAAGGGACAATGTTGTGTTTCAATGATCTGTTCTGGAACCAGCACTGGAGGTTTCAATTTGCTAGGGATGAATGTTTAACTGTTGTAAACCAGAGTAAAGCCCACTGCTACAGCTGTTTTAATCATTTACAATAATGAAGCCCAGTTCCCGAATTGAGAATGATCTGGACATACCCAAAATAAGGTGGCCATACCCAAAATGACTTTCAGGAACAGTCCTTGATCACCTGCTGACTTCCAAAACACATCTGGACTGAAATAATTTTTCCTATGTGTTAAGAGATTGCCTTGACTGTAGCACAACAATAAGATAAATAAAGATGGTATGAACTGAAGTGTTAACATGAAATTTTGTGGCTGATGTTCCTAGATCTCCTCCCTGCTGACACTTCTACAAATCTTTCTTCGTTCACCAGTGCTGCTGGCGAGCTAGGAGAACCCTCTGGATGCTGCCCTATGGATGTTGCTGCCCTTTTGCCTAAATTTTTAAATAAAATCAATATGAAGCAATGCAAAATAAACATTTTTTGTTATTTTCATGTACTTTATTTTTTAATACATGTTTCTTGTCAAAAACAGAACAAGTCTGGATAATTTCAGTCATGTAGATTTTTTTTTTCCCTACAGTTAGTCCCTACTCTGGTACATGTATCATAATTGTCAAACTCATCGGTGGATTTAGATCTAATTTATATGAATACCCTATTTCTGGACGTTTGGGATGTGGAAGTTCTGAAACTTTTGAGATTCATCTGTCAGTAGTATTTAGTAGTTTTCAGAAAGATCACGGTTTTTATAGTCCTGAATGAAAGGGATATTAGCCTGCTATTCCAAAGGTCAGATTGAAACGGGGTTTGATCAGACAAGAACGAATGAATAACCATATGTTCTGGCAAGATAACTGTAAACATATCTAAGAGAAATGAATGTGATGGTCCCAGCAAGCTTTCCTCAGCAGTGTGGTATTTTTCCATCAGAAGGTTATAAATTACTTGGAAACTTGTCATGAGTTAAAAATGGCCCAGTTCAGTGCCAGCGTTTGCTATCTTTCACTAAATACACATATGCACATACATCTTCCCTAATGAAACTGAGGACGATGGTGATTGCCAGGGTGGCTTTAAACTTCAGTTTTTCTCCCTACTACTGAAAGAGCCATTTCACCACATTTTATGCAGAATAAAAAGGATGGAGGAAGCATAGAACTGATTCCATTTATATAAGGGAAACATTTATGTAGAACATCACTAGAAAGTTTCTACTGCAGGATTTGGGGCTTTAAAAAAATCACATTAATTTATTAATCTAGGCAAGTGAGCGCCTAGCTTTCAGGTACAAGGAGTTGCGTATGGGTTCGAGCTCTTGGTAAATTGGATCTTGATTAATTTTTGCAAATCCATCCTATTTCTGGTATAGCTCAGGAAAGCTGCCAGTCTCTGCCTGGATAGGGAACCTGAAAGGCTTTCAGCACATTAGAGAGTTATCTTTCCAGGTCAAGGCTGAGATACAGTGAGCGGGAGCGGGGTTGCATTGTGCTTGCTTGACCTATTCGGTATTTTATTTTTGGATAAACAGAGCACTGTAGCTTCCAGTTTTTCTGATCCATCAGTCTTCACAAAGACTGCATTCAGCAATGAGGGCACACGGCCTCAATACGTGCTCTGTCTCTCTGTTCATCTTATTCATATCTTTTCTTTTTGTAAATGCTCTTCATGGACTGTATATATTTAACTCCTGATCTCATTTGATTCTTTTTTCCCTCTTCTTTCGGATATGTGAAATGAAAAATGAAAAGAAAAATTATCGTTATTGATTTTTCTCTACTTGACTCAGTGGGGGTTAAGGTTTTATACCTTTACACTGAAAATCGCCTTCTGACAGGCGCTGTTTAGCTGAAATTAAATAGCTAGATCATGTAAATCTATGTATCTCTATTAATTTACATGGAGCTACTTGAATTTATAGCAGCTGAGGATCAGGTTTGGAGGAGCGACTTCTAAGAAGCATCCTCTAGCTGGGATAAGCAGCTAACAGTTTGACTACTTATTTGAGCTGTCCTTTATGGAGAAAGAATGGATTCAAATATTTGTTCTTTTTGAAATTTCTGAATGCAAATTCTTTTTCTTTTCAAAAGAATCTTCAAATTCCCACCCGCCCATGCTGTGATGCCGTATAACTTGTAAGCAATCGCTCATGTGGCTGTAGGAAGAGCAATGAGATGCTGCCCATTTTTCGCGCTACACATTTTGATACATGCTATACTCTGAAATTCTCTTCTACAAAATATATACTTTTATCATTATTTGCAAGTCCATGTCCAATGATTATAATCTGCAGCTTAAATATTGTCTGCTGTAGTGTAACACAAGAGTGGGGTGATAATGTGAAATAATGGAACATTAAGAGTACACCACATTCTTCAACACATTACCTTAAGTCTGAAGTAATTTGCAGTTGAAAATCATTTCACTTTTACAACTGATGAAAAGAAAATCCTGATTCTTTTTTGCTGAATGAGCTGTTGAAAGAGCAAAAAGCTATTGAAGAGATAAAAAAGATCAGAATTTACTAAGTTTTCCAACACCGTGCATGTCCAACTAAAGTCATCTTCTTCCGGTGCAGAAGATAAATGGCAGTGACTCAAGATCTGATAGTGACACAGTATTTTCTGTGCCTGTAACTAGAAATGACTCTGAAAGTAAATTATCATGAAAAGGGACTTAGTATTAAGATCATTTCCCTCTTTGCTCTTTTTCCTCTTGAATTTTTCCTTTTCTTTTTCTAAACAGGACTTAAAAAATAACTGAGAGACAAATGACCAATGCTGAATTCAAAGCACTATTTTCTAGCATTATTGTGCAGAACACAAAGCAATTTTAAACTCATTTTTTTAGCAAGCCTGAAAAATATTTATGTGTTCCTGTGAATGTGGATGACACGCTCCAAACAGAGTTTTTCTGTGCAAAAAGCATATGGGCTCCCGGGTTTCTCCAACCAAGTTAGCAAAACCTGAGGGCCTGCCCAGGACTTCAGGCACCACCAAAAGTTTGGAATGGTCTGTTTTGTCTTAAGTTTTTGCATCATCACAAGGTCTCAGAAAACATACTGATACCTGGTGCTAGGTACACACTAGGAGATATTTTCCTTCCCAGAGAAATTGCAATTTCTCGGAGATTTTGAAGTAGAAAAAGCAGACTGAATTCTTTCTCTTTTATAGGTGAAAACACTGGAAAGAGTTAGCAGCTTGCTGCAGGAAATCTGTGGTAGAGATGTGGCGTGAACCACA
The DNA here is from genome assembly GCA_013389825.1 of Crypturellus undulatus. Classification (NCBI taxonomy): domain Eukaryota; kingdom Metazoa; phylum Chordata; class Aves; order Tinamiformes; family Tinamidae; genus Crypturellus; species Crypturellus undulatus. The sequence continues at coordinate 40,002 of VWPW01022501.1, forward strand.
ACCTAGTGCTGCTGCTTCTCTTGATGTTGTAGGTGCTACAGGTCAGAGAGGAGATACAACAGCCACTACGTACAACTTGTGTCGCTCCTTAATGATGACTCCCTCGTGGCAGATTTTCCTGTAGCTGCTTCTTGTCTAATGCCTTTCCACTGAAAAGCAGGAAAAAAAAATCAAGAAAGCATATTGGCAAGGCTCTGACCCTCAAAGTATTCACATATTTTTATAGCCAGAAGAAATCATTTGATCATTGAATCTAATTTCCTGTGTAAAAGAGGTGATAAAATTTTACCTATTAACATCTGTTTTGAGGCTAATTATCCATTTCTGGCTAAACCATATCTCCTGGCAAACCATCCATTCCTAACATGCAGTTATGAGACGTTTGCTCTTCCCTGCTAAACATGGGTTCCTTCTTTCTGATTTTTTTGGTCTCATTTTCAGTTTAATATTACTGGGTCCTTACATATGTTTCTTGGTTAAATAAAACATTTACTTAATACTTGATATTTTCTGTTAGTTACAAAACTCAAACACCCAAAGAAAGTCTTTGCAATCTTCAATTAAGCAAACAGAGCCTCTTAATTCTCATGCTCTAAGACTTTTCTGAACCATTTCTAATTTGCAATATCCTTTAAAAAGGACTTCCAGAGACAAGTGATCAAGTAGCTGTGACAGGACACTCTGCTCGACCTGATACCTAAAATCATGTAAGCACAGCCTGGAGATGTGGAAGGTCAGGGACAGCTCTGGCTTCAGTGGCCACAAGATGATGGAGTTCAGGAAAAAGGAAAAAAAACAGGGATCATAAGAGAGATTGTAACCTCTTTAGGGATCTCTTGGAATAATCCTAGGGGATATGGTCTTAAAGGAAAAAAATCTTCCAAGAGAGCTTGTTGATTTTCAAAGAATACCTCCTCCAACCTCAAGGATTCCATTCCTCCACACAGAAGCAAAGAATGGCAAGGAGGCCTGCATGAATGAACAAGAAATTCTTGACAAAACTCTGACTTAAGAAGCAAGATGACAAGACAAGTTCCCAAGGAGGAAATCAGAGGCACTGTCTTAGGAAAGCCAAACCTATGTGGAGTTGATTTGAGGAGAACTGTAAAGGACAAAAGAAAGACCTATACAGGTCTTTCTATAAGAGATGTTGTAAGAGGATGACTAGAGAAAATGTAGGTCCACTGCTGAATGGTGCAGGGAACATGGTGGCAAAGCACTTGGAAAAAGTCAATGTACTCAATGCCTTCCTCATGTCAGTCTATTTTGGTGTAAAATTTGCCTTTGGGAGTCCTGGGCCTCTGAGATCAGAGAGAAAGTTGGAAGCAAGGAAGGGCATGGAGAGGTTCCACTCTATCTTCCAGAAAGGTAAAAAAAAAAAAAAAGAAAAGAAAAAAAAAGGATCGAATCTAACGGGAAGGTGATGGAACAAGTGATGGATTCTGGAAGCAGTTTCCAAACAAATGAAGACCAAGAAGGTGAATGAATATCCAGTGAACGGAAAAAAGTCATTGGGCACCAACTAAAGTACAGGAAGTTCAGTATGAACATAAGAAAGGGCTTGTTCACTCTGAGGGTGGCTGAAGACTAGACTAGGTTGTCTAGAATGTCTAGGAGTCTCCATGTTCGGAGCCTTTCAGTATCTGACTGGACATGGTCCTGCTCTACCTGATCCTGCTCTAAGCAGAAAGGTGGCCTATAAAATTCCTAGAAATGCCTTCCAACCTCCATCATCCCATTGATGAAAAGAGGATTTTAGACACCTAGAATTTCTTGTCTTCTGTGCTGTAGACACTTAAATTAGGTTTCTTAATCTCACACGGAATCATAAAATCATGGAAGAATTTAGGTGAGAAGGGATCCTTGGAAGTCCCTAGTCCAAAAGCAGAGATATTGCTTGAAAGTGAGACCAAGTTTTTTAAGTTCTAAATATCTCCAAAGATGGAGATTCCTTGGTGTCTCTGGCTCCATCATGTGCTTATTATTATGAGGACTTTTTCTTCCCCTGATGTCCAAATAGAATTTCCCTGCTGCAATTTCTTGCTTTTCCTTCTTGTCCTTTTCCCATGCACCCCTGATAAAAATCTGAATCTAGTTTCTTGGTAATTGTCCCTTAGATGGCTTAAAAAATTGCATCCACCTTTACTGTTTTCTTCTCCAAGCTAAACAACCCCCCATTCCCTTAGTGTCTCTTCATGCATCGTGCGCTCCAGCCCTGTAACTGTATCAGCAACCTCTGCTGGACCCTTTCCAGTTTGTCAATCTCTCTCTTCTCCAGGAAAGCCCTAAACTGGACAGATTAATCTGATGCAGCCTTGTGAAAGCCAAATAGAGAGAAATAATCCTGTCTCTTGATCTGCTGGCTGCAGTCTCTGAGTTGCAGCCTCTGATTTTTAGCTGGCTAAAATCAGATGAGATATACGGGCATATACCTGTATACGGGCCAAACTCTGCTCGTTGTTATAGAGAGAAGAACCTTGGAGCAGCTCCAGCTAGCTGCAGGGTGATATATAGGGGATGGCACATCAACCTTTTGGTGATAACTGTCTGTGGGCACGTTCTTCATCTGTGGCAGTTGCACAGGTAATTTGTGCCAGCTTAAACCTATTTCACTGCAAGGTAACATAATTCACATTAGCTCGCATATGTCACGGGGTAAGAATGCACAGAGAAACCTCTACTGCGGCTCATCTGACTTACGGCAGCACAGTTGTCAGCCCCGGTTTTGTATTTCTCCATTCCTGGCAAAACAAGTGATTGTAAGGGGATCTCTCTTCTATGTCATGAGCATTACAGACACAAACGCTGAAGGAAGGCATGGATTTGGTTTCAAACATCCTCAAGGGCCAGGTACTTTGATGAACTGATCCAAAATCCTGATTTAGTCGCCCATAAAATGCGGCTCCAGTTCTGAGCTGGGCTTTGCCCGTAATGTGTAAATTCCCATTTGCCTCACCTATTAATGTCTTCAGGGTTTAGCAGAAGCTTGGGCAATCCTTATTTGATCTCTGCTTCATTGATGTCTCCTGAGAAAGTGTTTCTTGCTTCCAAAACCAGCTTCTCTGTTTAACAGACACATTCTCTTTGCATGTGCTACTTTATGTGGCCCTAAGAACACTTTCTGTGGAAATTCATCCATTGCAACATGAAGATTTAGCTATCACTGTTTTTTTTTAGGAAAGGGAATGCAAAGCAAACAAGCAAAAAACAGTAATGATTTTCCTCGTTCCTGTCCTAAAAAGCAAATATAATCTGCAGAGGGAAAACTTGCTTGCATAGAGCAGACATATTTCTGGGCATCTGCGTATTTAGCATAGGGAGGATGTTCAATTAGTCTCTTTACCACAAGCTCCCCAGTTAGTCTCCCTCTGGAAAATAGGTGAGAAATTCTTATATTCCTCTCAATATGTTAATCAGACAACTGGTATCACAGTTCTCTAACTGTGTAATACCAGTCCCCCTTGGCAGATATATTTTATTTGGATAATGATGTGAAATTTAAGATCTACGTTTCAATTGTACAGAGCCATAGGCAGTTGTCAATTTTAGTGACAGACATGAACCTGGAGCTAAATTCCTGTGCACAAGCAAAAATTCCAACAGGCGTAGCGCAATTCTGGTCCCTTAATAGAAATACATTTTCTCCCATCGAGGGGCAGTATTTTTAAACCAAGCATTGCTTCTCCTGGTGCTGGTAAATCATAAACGCTCTCAAATGCTTCTTTCACTTGGGTACTTTGATGACTTCAGCTATCTAGCACTCTCCCACAAAATCTGATCATTATCTGCTTTTTTCTGCCTAAAATGCCCACGGATTGGTACCAAAGCACCATCACATAAATCCCCTGCTTTTTGATTCCTAAATATAATTCTTCCACCTCATGCTCCTGGTCTTCCTGAGTGGCTACTATGGTTTTTAATGTGCACTGTATGTGAATGTCTTGCATTTACTTCAGAGCATGTTAATTCTAACTTAGTTTCTGTGCCTAGTTTGGAGTTTCTTTGGCTCCAGATAAAATCTTTTAGGGTGGTTGTTTAGACCTCTCTTTCCTTTTTCTTTTTTTTTTTCTTTTCCTTTTTTTTTGTCAATAGCTTAATAGAATAGAATAGCCTTTTTGCATTAATCCCAAATTGTAGGTATATCATTTTACGTTTCTATTTTATGTTTATCATTATGTAAAATTGCTATTATTATTGTTTTGCATAGAGGCTTTGTGGGAGAAGATTTTTTGATTGCTGAGAGTGAAAATTTTGTTAAAACTCACAGGGTGCACCAAAAGCCTGAGGAAAAGTAGATCTAACACTCTTGAAAGCTCTCCCCAGAGCTGCCAGTCAAAAGAGGAACAATATAATAGCAGCAGCAGTAGCACAAAATTCCTCCATACTCTAGCACAGCAGACAAGGTTAGGACTCTGGAGAGAGATTCTTTCAAATCTGTTATTTTCCAGTTTGGTCATCAAATTCAGAGAAAAGAAATAATTTGCATGAAGTCAATCTGAAAGTAAATTCTACTTTTTTTCTTTTTTTGGAACACCTAAAGGAATAGAGGGTTGGTACATCTTTTTGAACATTTTTCAATAAAACTAAAGAGTTTCTGTAAACAAGTGAAGGGCATAATTGGGGTGTTGCTCTTTTTCTTGCAAGATGAATTTAGGATGATCTTGTGGTATACTGTGGCCCTGGATCCAGATCTCTTCTCTGACAAATTTAGAACAGAGATGGAAACAAAATCTCTTAGCTGTAGAAAGTTGCCCTATTGAACACTCTGTGCAGCTGCTTAGACTCTGCCAATTGGCCTTCCCAGTCTACTTTGTTTTATGAAAAGTGCTTAAGCATTTCTCAGTGATGGGGCTGGAGCTGTCTTTTGGGTCCATTTCCTAAACACTAAGTTATAGGGATGTTTGCCCACCCTGCTTGGTGAAAATGATGTCCTCTCTGAAGCATGTGGTGACCCCAGCGGTGAAGGCAGAAGGAAAGCTGCCCCACATTGCCCTTCAGCACCATAACTAAAACCCTGATTTGGGAGGTAGGATCCTCTTGGGCTTCAAAAGCAAAATCATAGGATCATTGAGGTCAAAAGGGAATTCTGCGGATCCTCTATTCCCCGACCCTGCTCAAAGCAGAGTTAACTACAGCACATTACCCTAGTTCAGTCAGTGCCCAGATATTCCAAGGATGGGAAATCCACAAGCTTCTCTGGACAATCTGTTCCAGTGTTCAATTACCCTCCCAGTAAAAAGTCTTTTTTTTTTCTTAAGTGTAAATGGAATTTCCTGCACTTCAGTTTGTGCCCACTGCCTCCCATCAAATCCCTGGGTGCCGTTGAGTCCATCTTCTTTTTTCTTCCCTCATCAACTATTTATCCGCATTGATAAGACCCCTGCACACCCGCAAGACTTTTCTTCTTGAGATCGGAATAGATTGCTTTAAGTTGCTGTGGAGTCTTAGCTGAGAGAAAAATCCCCAGGACAAGCATTTCTGGAAAAGGGCAATTGCTAAACTCTGAGCTCATTAAGCTCTAACAATACGGAGTTGATATTTTAGGGGCCCCAAAAGGTTTTAATGGGCTGAATTCTATAACCTGCATTACATAAGACAGATTCCTCAATATGGGCACAATCCCATCACGATGAAGCCGATGGAAATTTTGGCATCGCCATAAAAGCCAGTGCGGGACGTGTCACAGTAACTTGCATTTCTGGCATAGAGGTAGTCACGCTCCCAAATCGCTTCCCCCCTGCAAAAAGCAGCACTTCAGGAGAATGCCACATGTGGTAGAAGGGTTTTATCTTCCCTCCATATCAAGGAAACTGTAGGTTTTAATCACATTTATGGTTATTTTAAATTATATTAGCTGTTCCTGTTGTTAACAAGACTGTGGCCCTTCTTGTCACATCAGAAGTGTGATGGACTTTAGAATACCACAATTTGAAAACAGGAGCTGAAAGGTTTTGCTCACAATTGTTTTGATAGTTTCATCATTCTTTCTTTCTTTTTTCTTTCTTTTTTTTTTTTAAAAAACTTTATTCTTTCTTCTTCATATTGTGTCTCTATTGATCTTTAATGACTTCCAGATGGGATCACTTTTGGTCGTTTTATAGTTTGAGTTCTGAAAGACTAAGAAAATACAGTGCACAAAAGCAGCCCATTAGCTAATAAAAAATAAAAAGGGACTGCAAATATACTAATAAAGTTTGTAACGTTGTAATATATTAAGGAGATGACAACTGCACAGGAAATAGGCCTGGCCTGCCTGCACATGGTAACAAGGGAGTTTTAACAGCTTAACGCAGAGGTAACAGCTGTAGAGCAAGACCAAAACGTTGCTTACATTTCACATCGTGGCTGAAACAATAAGTTAACTGGCTTTGCTGGTAAGACCTTGACTGTCAGCTAATCCAGTAAATTCCTCTGTGGGAGGAAGCAGCATCTCATCCTCCTGGTTTATATAGTACCGGCAGCAGAAATGGTTGTGGAATGTGCAGGTTTTGTGCAGATTGTGCAATATTCCTTATCCTGCCTGCGGACCGTCAGTGAGGGGATATGTTAAAGTAGTGTCTAACACCCCTGACACTAAGCCCTTTGTCCTGCCTCGTTGTGCCATGCAGTTTGTGGCACTCTCAAACACTGCTGTAAAAATTACTGAACATGACCAACAGCTTGAAGGAAGTAGAGATTTTGGATGCACTAGCACACGTGCGTACATATCTTGTCCATGTGCACAATATGCTTTTTGATTTGCACATTTTGTGTGTATTTGAATTTTTAGTGATTTGTGCTGTTATCACATATGAAGTACAAGGGTTCTTCAGCCCTTATATCTCATTTTTAAGTTTTGCTACAGAATCTACTGGGAATCCTTCATGGTGTATGTGCAAATTAAATAGGCAGGTAGGATCCTGAAAAACTGACCATCTAAATACTGACCATCTAACCTCCTTGGTTAAGGAGGTACCATTATTTTTATCAAAGAGGCAATCAAAAGGCATTTAAATGTAAATATAGCTGAGAATAGCCATAAAACTACATGTGCAGAATACCTTATAGAAGAGTGGCATGTTCTAGCCTGTCTCTGAGAAGTGCAGCGGTGCCACCACTGTGTGTGTGAATGTGTGTGGGGTGGAATAATGTCTATTCCAGAGCATCTGCTGTATGTAGACGTCCATGGTGTGGGTGTGGGATATTTGTGCCGTGGAACTTTTTGGGGTGAATCTCTGCAGGTCAAAGCACGTGCATTAGCCCGAAGTGGAAGGAGGTGAAGAAGAGAGAAGCAAGTTGCTGTCCCTCCAGAATGAGAGGACTATCTGCATGAGTAGATAGGAATAGATGCCTCAGTTTTCATGCAGATCTTCCCTGAATCCTCAAAGGTACAATTGTCCACAGCTACACAGCCTGTGGCAGAAACTGGGAACAAAATTAGCATTTTATTCTTCTTCCTATTCATTACTCATAAATCTCAATATACTTTCCTTTGGAGTAAACCGTGCTAAATTCCTCAGATATAGATTTAGATTGCTTGTCATGCAGATGTCTTCTGTAACTTTATGATGTCAACCCTGGAGACCTATCTGAGGAAATATAAGAGATTCCTTGGCTACATTCTGTTTCATTCATTGAAAATAATAAGCATTTGCTTTACTAGTCACTTGTGGACTCATAACCATGTCCCTAATACAAATGCATGGAACATCATCAGGTTTCTGCAGCTGTACAGAAAACGACAGTAAGATTAAGGACACAGGCTTGATTATAAAGGTGCCATTAAACTTTGGCATCATCCCCTCAGTGCACTCCACCCCTTCCCTTTGGAAACAAATGGCGTTGCCGTTTATTTTCGGCTGCAGAAATCTTCATTAAAGTTGAGGAATTAAATATAGCACTTTAGCTAATTAATTATGGTTTGATCATTTTGACACCTCCAAATGACTCAGCCACATACCTGGAAGCTTTGTCAACTCAATTGCATCTTTATTTTTGTTGCCTTTAACCAACAATGAAGACTAATGCCACTCTTTCTAGTTTTCAATCACCTCTACAGAAGTGCTCCCCTGGCAATGTGCAGGGACAGACCTAATTAATCCCTCATCTGCCCTGCGCTGTGTCTATACATCACACTGGCAGTTGGAACTGCTGCTTGTTTTAAGGCTATTGCTAGAATGAAATGCTCATCTGTTTTTCAATAATTTTACCACAGGTGGTGATTTGTAATTAGAAAGGGCAGAATCCAAATTTTGATTTTTTTTTTCACCTTATTATTATTTAGAAGGAGGGAGGGGAGCATGAAGAAAGATGGGTGGAGGATTGGAAATAACAACAACAACAGCAATAATAATAAATAATAATAATAATAGCTGCTGAAATGTGGGGAGAGAACACTGATTTTGGCACCATGGAGGGCAGTGGCTGCTTGGGCTCAATGAGGACAAGAATAAAGGTTTGCAGTGATGTGGCAGTACACAGATTAAAGATCAAACACTTGCAGAAGTGAAAATTTTTTGTTAATCAGCGATGAGGTTTAATACTCCAGAAACTACAAAGAGCAGCGGGAGAGAAGCCCAGCAACTGTAGTCCCTTTTCTAACTTCTTTTCTTTCATAGATCTCATCAGTTAATCCCTCTTGCATCCAAGTATCTCCAGGTTGATCAGATATTAGTGCACAGGTTCTGATTTTCTGACACTGGATTTGGTAACTGTGATTTACGAAATAGCACAAGTGCCAAGATGTCTGGGAAATTTTAATACAACACATAACTTGTTGGGGAGACACCAGGACTACAAAAAAGTCAGATGTTTCACAGTAGATTGGACATTTTTTTCTTAGATATCCATTACTACGAAATACTTAGAAATTTATCAAAAACCTCTTAAATTTCTAGGATCTAAATAAATTTTAAATCAGGCATTCCTGATGTGTGTAATGCTTTCGAAGTGCTATAGATATGACATGTTATACTAAATGCTATAGGTATGCTATAAAGTGGCATTTTAAAAATAAGGCTATTAAATGTTTAGGACTTTTGCCTAAACTCTTATCTTTGCACTGCCATATGGATATATATAAAGTTATATATGACCTTAAACTTGCTACTTAGAATCAGATTTTTATAAGCTTTGATCTTTTTAAAGATATATTAGTATATTAGTATATTAGTGCCTAGTAAGACTTCGAACAGAACATAAGTTGTAATAGCACATTTCAGTGGGAAATGAGCTCTTAGGAATCTCCAAATCTTACTGAGTAAATATCTCTATTTTCAGCAGATAGTTACAGTTCGGTACCCTATTTCTACCTTTCCCATTTACTCCTAATTTCCTCTGAAACCAAGCCAGTGATGGAGGATGATTTAGATCCCTCTCCTTTCTGAACTGGACCAGGTATCCACGGGACAAGGTGTGTCATAATGAAAACTTCCCTCTTTTTTGTTGTGTGAGACTGTTCTGTTTTGCATAGATAATGAAATATAAATGAGTACAAGGAATGTAAGTCCACGGCTTGCATGTTAGCACAGTCCTGTGAGAGCTCTGGGCTCCAGGCCTTGCTTTATTAACTATTTCTTATGAACTGGAACAGCTTCAGAAGCAGAGACCGACCTCACAACATCAGGTTGTTCCAGAACAGAGAGCCTACAGGGAAGTAGAAAATCCAGGTGCAGCTCCAGGCTCCAAAATGGGCAGGAGGGAGAGGTGGTCTGCTGGTTTTAAGGGATATGCCTCCTCTGGGAGTGGTTTTCCCCATCAGGAAATAAAAGGCTGTCTTAGACCCAGACTGAATCTACTTATTATTGATCTGTTCTCCAAAAATTCATTCTCCAAAGGTGAGGAAGAACTTCTTTCCTATGAGTGTGCCAGAGCCCTCGCACAGGCTGCCCAGAGAGGCTGTGGAGTCTCCTTCTCTGGAGATCTTCCAAACTGGCCTGGATGCCACCCTGTGCCCCGTGCTCTGGGTGTCCCTGCTGGAGCAGGGGCTTGGACTAGATGATCTCTAGAGGTCCCTTCCAACCTCACCCATCCTATGATTGTGTGATTGTGTGATTCCGTGATTCTGTTCCTACTGAGAGAAAGCGAGGAGCTTGTGAAGGTGTAAATTTGTGGCTAAGGACCAAGAACATACCCACAGAGTCTGATCATTTGCTGCTTTTGCTGACAACCAGGGGAGGTTACACAAAGCAAATTTATGGTATTTCATTTAAACTGCACCATCAGACCCTTCTCATCTGTCTCAACATGGTTCTCAAGGCTTTCCTTAAGGAAAAATATTCCCTTGTTTGGCACTCTGTTATGTTTCTCATGCCTGGATCGGGTTCTGACTGGCATGTTCTACCGCTTAACTGCAGGAAGGGACTTCCCCTTGAGATGGGCTCCTCACTCACAAACCATTTCTTAGTGTCCTGTGTTCACCTTCCTCTTCCTCTTGATTGACTGACATGCGCTTTCAAGCCCTCAGCCCCAAAGGCTGCTGAGGTCTTGTTTATAGGGCATGAAGGACACACTTCTTCTTCCCTACATGACATATCTCAGAGATGATGAAGAATTAGAACAAGATGAAATCCTTGGGTTTGGCTTTTTTTTTTCCCCTAGCCTGATGAAAGAGAAATGACTTGAACTGGAGGCAGAAGTGTCTCTACTTTCCCCTGCTTAAAATAAAATTCTTTGTTTTCGTTTCAGGCATTTCAAATACATTAAAAAAAAAGAAAAGGGAAAAAAAAATCCTTAATTAGTGATTATTACCCACTTACAGGACCAGTCATCATAGCTGTTCACCTTCCCAACTCTGACCTCCAGATAAGTGGCCAAGTGAGGGGATTACCAGCCAAAGCCCATGCCTTTATATGGTTTACCAATTTCAGAAGAGAATTGCCTTTTTCTTTCACTTTTCCCCTCTCCCAAGTTCTCAAGGCACCTTGCCCATTTTCTGGCGCCCCAAAATATCTTCCTACGAGGCCAGAACCTTTTGTTTTATTTTTTTTTTTTTAAATGAATGTATCTCAGCGCCCACACATCCCCTTAACCATAGATTTGTACGCTCAAGAGAAGACACGGAGAGATGTTGATGTTTTTGGCTCGTGTTCATGCCCTCAGTACCCATTTTTTTTTTTTTTTTATGAATATACATGCTTTCTTGGCTCTTTGCTCCAGAGCCCATCTGTTAGAATGGCACGGTTCCTGCTCGCAAGTGGAATCAGACCTTGCCTTCAGGGCATGGGGTTCAGGCAACAATGGGTTTTTAAGCGGAGCAGCAGGAGCCCTACAGGAAGACCTTCCCCGATGTCACTGTGGCCACCACCTGCCTCCACTTCCACCAACACCAGTTGACACTGTTGCACCAGTGGAGCTGCACGAGTCGGGAGAACGGTGCATGAAATGCTTGAGGACATCAGGTTTCCAAAGGTTGCAAAGGAGAATATATGGTGCAGAGCAAAGGATAGAGGTCAATTCCTAGACAGTTTAGGATGTTAACTTAGACCTGAGGAAATCACAGTTCATTTTTCTGCTTGTGGAGAGACACGAAGGCAAAGTCCTTTGGTGGCATTGGAGTAAGGGCTGTTTTCTGACCCCTTGTAAATGGCACATGCATCATCCTTAGTCAGCTTAAACACAGAAAACAACAGCTCTGCAGAGCTGGGAGCAGGCTGAAGTGCAGTAATGTCTCCATTTTACTTGAATTTCAATTAAAAATAACTTTTTTCCATTTCCTTGGAAAATTCTTCCCTTTCCAAATGGACTTCAGCAGAAACACATTTAAACTACTCTACCCAAATATTTGCTCTTTGGGAACTTGCATCTAAATAACTACAATCCCAGAGGAACTTCTGAAAATGTTTGTGGCCTGAAAACATTAATAAGCAGTTTTAGCCTGAAAGTATTGGTAATCGGAGGCCTAAAATTCAATCCATGTGTTTAGACTGCTTTCCATGGGCAGAGCACCCAGCACAGACGGGCGCTTGTGGAAAGTCTTGGGTGGGTTTGGTTGTTTTGGCTTGGTGTTTCTAGGTTCATTTACCTGCAAAAAGGGAGCATTAGTCCTAACTTTCTTTAAGTGCTTTGAGACATTCTGTAGTGGGGCAAAGCAGTAGGATTATAAATATCAGAAGAGTGTATAAAAATCTGAACAAAAAGTTTTGCCCAAACACTGATTACTACATAATCTTCATGTTTTCTTACATTCAATGTCTTTTATTAGCTATTGGCTTACAATTTTCTATTTTCTTTCCCTCCTTTCCCTCCCCCTCTTTTATTTATTTTTTTTTGGATTATCACTGGAACAGAAAAGAGATAAAGCATGGAAGGTGATAGGAAATGCAGAAGGATAAGCTAANAGTGATAATGCAAAAAAAATAAAAAATAAAAGAGGGGGAGGGAAAGTATGGAAGGTGATAGGAAATGCAGAAGGATAAGCTAAAAATGTCAACAGTATGGCTGTCTGTTCTTAACCCTGGAAATTCAGAATACACTAAGAAAAGAAAAGCACGGAAACCCCCAGAGACAAAATGAGTCATGTTTCTGTTTGGTCAGAATAATAGAAAAAAAAAAAAAAAAAGGAAGAAAAGATGAGAGAAAGAGAAGTTGTCCTTTCTTTAAAATAAGGACAAAAAAAACCTTTGGAAACTTTTGCTTGATTGCTCAGACTGAATAACAGGTATGTCTTGTGCTCTCTGCATGAGTGGGATTTCCTTGGCACCTGCATGGATGGCTGCCAGGGGAAAGAACAGCCCTGTGCCACTCTCAGCTCCAAATGTGGATTATTTCCTAGGAGACAGCATGGATCAGTCCAAGGCAAGCATCTTCCCACTGATCCTAAAGTTATTGCTTTAGTTTCTTCCATCACTACTGATGAGTTTGAGTTTTTAAGCTCTTCAGTTGCAATTACTGAACTTTATGCTTCGAGAGAAGCAAAGTAGGGCTGATTACAGACCCACCTCAGTGATACTTTTTAGGATATGAAAAAAAAAATTCTCAGGAGGATGAAAAAGGTTCTGCCCATGTGGCTGCACTGCCAAGCTGGCTGGGGTTACAGTATCTTCTGAGCAGTAGGAATGAGACTAAACCCATAGAAAAGTGAAGAGATGTAGCAAGCAGTTCTCCAGTTTCCATTTCTTTTCAGGCTTTTAGAGTTTTTTGTTTGTTTATTTGTTTTTGCTTTCAAATTAAGGAGAGAAAAAAACATAAAAATGTAGTGAGTACAAAGCAATAATTCTTCTGATTCCTCAAAGGTATATCTGTGGTCTTTATTTGGTTAATTTGGGGCTTGCTCTTTATTTTTGCTTCTGCTGTGGTGCTTTTTGGAGGGAGTTTTAAGAAGCATGTTGGTTTTTGGTGTAAACTTCCTATCAGAAAAATGAAAAATAAAAATGATGCATAATATTGTAGGGATAGTGATTGTGTTAAAAATAAAATTTATTACTAATTGATTATTTGTTAGCCAGCTTGGGATGGGACAAAGGAATGAGCAGCTCTGGAGACTATGTCCCCCTCTGAGGACAGATGATGGGATCCACTGGAAAACTAGCTCCAGGGAGCTTGTTCTGCAACTTATATATAGCAGTGTGTGTTTATATAATCTCAGCTAGTGAATTCAGTGACTGCTTCGCTGACTCCCTTTGCTCACATGAAAATCATGAAGATCAACATGGTCTTAAGAGAAAAAGACCCAGAAATCCTAAATTTCTAGGCCTTTCTTCTGATGAATCCAAATATCACTTTGTATTAGAAAATGGGACTCTAGCCGGACCTGAAGCTAAGCTAGATCTCTTCACATGAGTTAATGGCAGCGTTCTTTCTTATTTAGCTTTTATTTAACAACAACAAACTATCCCTGTTAACTCAGAACTCAAAAACCCGTTCTCTTTCTAGCTCATTGTTTCTCTAACCTTGAGATTTGTAAATATTAAGTAAATAGCTTGAATTCAATATATGCTTAATTGTTCCCCTTCTTAGAGCAGGAGACCCTATCTGCTTAATCATTCTGTTGTATCAGGGCTTTGGGAAGCGGAGAAGCCTATTTCTGTGGAGAGAGACCGTGGTTCCTCTGCTAATTCAGGACATTGGTGGGACAATGGAGGAACTGCTTGTTGGCAACTCACATTTCCTCTAGCCTCTGGATAAAGGATTTGAGTTTTGTGCATGCTGCCAATCCTTTAAAGATCTTACACACCCTATAATCACCCTAAAAATTTGGAATAAAAGAGAAAAAAATGGACTGAAAATGAAAAGAAAAATCCTGCAGGCTGCCTTAGCCAAATATCTTGGACTTTAGAGCTATTTGATCATTAGTCTAAGTATGGATAATCGGTGTAATGCTAAATAAAGAAATTATACATTGAAATGGAAAATTCACTTGGTAAAAGCCCAAACAATTACTTCTTTTCTGAAAGCTAACATTCCTGAAGACAGGCAAATGCTATTTCCTCTTCATTGTGCATTGCTTCTTGAGGTGTTTAGCTGATAAGTTTCTACACATTTATTTTTTTATTTTTATACTATTTTCATGCTGGGATTCCCCTATCATGTAGGGCTTCACACAATGCCAAATGACAAGGTATGCCTTCACTGAGCTGAGTTAACCCAGATCAGACACAGATTTTTAACCTTGTTTTATCTTCTACAGACAATTGGTCTTCCCAGATTTCTGTGCTGGTTTAAGCAATGGCAAAAAAAAAAAAAAAATTAGGATATATTTTCATTTGGGTTGTTATTGGTATTCTTTGTTTTGAGGATGATGTTTGTTTGAGGATACTGAAAACTCTTCAGGGCTTTCCTAAAGTTTCCCCCAAACAGACACATTTTCTCTAGAAGCTACTGGAAAAAAATACTGCATAAATTCAAACACAAAAGTCTTTGGAGTGGATGTAGAAGGGCATGAGGACTAGCTGTGCTTGCTAACACGTAGGCAAGATACAGAAAGTACAGACCTCAGTGACACTTCTCCTAGTTACCTCTGCAGTAAGTTATCCCAGAAGTAAGTAAGTTATCCCAGAAATTTTGCAATCTAGCAATAAACAGGAAGGGGGACAAAATAAATATTTTTTTCTAGTTTACAAATAGAAAAGAGAAATGATATATTGGTCATAAATGGTAGGCACAGAAAATGGATAAGAAGCAAGGTGCAAGGATACATTATACTTTGACCTCAACCTCCTGCTTGAAGGATTTGGGACAGACTGGATGTAGGAAGTAGCAGAAACAAGGGTAGCTGAGACCTAGGAATGACAGAGGAGAATTCTTGGGCTGAACCTGAGCCTTTGGAAAAGGGAGGAAATGTGTTTCTGTGTTAGTTTAATTGTTTATGTTTCCCTTCTTTCTTCTTTTTCTCAGTTATCCTAATTTTGTATTAATTGGAAATAGATTGGATCAAGTAATGTTTTCTGAGTCAATACTGGTTTATCTGGGACAGATGCATCAAACATCAATACGAAGGCATAAAACATCTGAATCTTTTTTGCATATGTCAAGTACTTGACATATCCAGTTATGACCATGCAGAATTATTAGCTTTGATCTTAGAAGCGCAACAGCCATTTCCTGGTGTTCATCTCCCATAGAAAATTATTCTGAGTGCAGCTCTGTTGTAACAACATTGTAGTTTTACTAGTTCAAGACACAAGTTAGTCTGAAATTTCCTTGTATTCATTTGAATGTGATGATGGTTTGGCCATATTTTTGATGGTTTTTGACCTTATTTTGCTAACTCAGGGGTTTATTATGGCACTGGCAAACAAAGTTCACCTGAGATTATCCCCACCTGAGATTATCAAAAAAATACCCTCATTAAAACTACCTTTTTCTACCTCATCTAGCTTGCCACGACACTCTTTTTTTTTAATCTAACCATCAAAGATTTCCTACACTTAATAGACTACTAGTATTTAAAGTGCAAGACTTTACTGCAGAAACACTAATGTCATTAAACTCCTCTTCTGAGGCAACATACATCTTGTTGATTAACTGCAGCTCTGGATCCTCAACCTTCTTCCATCTCCCTTTGAGTTTCTAATGTTCCTGTTTTTTCTCAGATTTGGAGCCATAATTTAGTGGATTCTCTGAAATTTCACTCAAATTGTCCACAAAATTGGGAAAGGTTGTAATATAATTAAGTGTAAAATAATTTTGTGTAAAATGAAGGAGATATAACTCAGTGAACAACAATAAAATAATAATAATATAATAGTAATAATCATAATGGGAATTTAGTTAAAAGAGAAACTTTCTAAGGGTGAGATCTGTGGGAGTAATGGAAAGCCCAGTGGCATTCTATATGCAATTAAATGTGAGCAGACAGGGATCTGGAGGACAAACCCATTCCATGCCTAGAGAGAGCAATCCTGAGCTATCAGGAGTGGACACAGCAGATGACCTCAGAGGCCTTTGCCATCTCTAATTTTAATGATTCCTTGAACTATATGGCTTAGACGTATGGGGACATGCATTTAACTGATTCATGAGCTTCACATACCCCAAGAATGCTTTAGCTGTCGTGACATCCTGTAATAGTCTTGGCACGAACCAAGGAAGGAAAAACAAGCCATCATCTTGGCCTGACTTTGCCAGAAAAGTCTCATGTTTCTCCCCGCTGACGACAGTTGTCATTTCTGCTGTAGCTCCCAATGTGTGGCACTGGCAGAGAGGAGGCAGAGTGAGGAAAAAAAAAAGGAAAAAGGAAAAAAAAAAGAAAAACTTAAATCCTAAAAGTCATCATAACAAACTTGCCGCTGAGTGAAGTTGCTGTTTCGCGGAGCGTGGTGACTGCTGTGCTGTGACAGATTCTGTCAGAGAGGCACTGCCCCGGCTTGCAGGTGTAAGCATGACCTATCAAACTGAATGGGAGCTGACAAGAGGGATTTCTGCAACGTGAAATGGAGAGCTGACATGAAAACAGTGACGTGTGAGGGACCGAATCACCGCGAGCGCAGCTGTCACGGATGATGTCCAGAGACATGACAGTGGAATACTAACTTTACTTGATGTCAGTTTAGTTGTCCTTTGTGTTTGGAAGAGTAACTGCTAGGAAGGGGCAAATTTTAAAAGCATGCAGGAAAAAGAAAACACCCCCAACACTGTCCCCACCGCCCCCATCCATTTCAGCTTGATGTCTAAAGTAGTTTTTGTGTTTTCTTGCAACAATACTGGTATAGGCACTTCTATTAGTAGGTCTTGCTTAGTTTGGTTTTTTTTTTTTTTCTGGCTAGGATGATAGTTCTGCATGAACTATTTTGGGACTTGGATTTTATTTGGTAACAGCACTCAGGAAGCCCTGTTATGACCACTGCCATCAGACATCTTCTCATGTATCTATGAGGGCGAGCAGACAGTTACTCTTTCTTTTCAGGCAAGGGGACAACACTCTCCAAGGCACAATTGTCTGGGAGATGAAGAATAAACCTCAGTATTGAGACATCTGAGATCTGTGTCTCAATGTGTTCCTGGCTTTCTGCATGGTCTTGGACAAGAGCTTCATCTCTGTTTGTGTAACTCACCAACTCCCTGGGTCAGGAGCAATCTTTTCCTTGCATCTTACCATGACTCTGAGCTGCAACTCAGACCTTCAGTCTGTGTTTTATAAATAAAGGCTAACCCCAGAGTGGAAATGGTTTGGGGAAGCAGAGATGATAATGAATACATAAAGTCCTTCTCTTTAATATGAATTATTCAGCAGTGAGTGGAATCAGGCCTTCAAGGCATGGTTATGAAAACCACCAAAAGCACCGCTGTCAGACACATGCCGAGGGCATTATATTGCAGGAGAGAAAAAACTAATCAGGATCTTACTACTGCCTGCCAGTGCTGGTCTGGGTGCTGCTTCTCTGACATCAAGGAACATGGTGAGATGTGTGCGGGGTATGACAGGCTGTCCTTGAAGCAGGAACAAGCATTTCCACTTCTCCCATCCTTCTGGCCTTAAGTGGAATACCAAATAGACCTCTTTAAGCTAAACTGAGAGAAGGGGGCTCTTAAACCTTTCCTTTCTCTGAGACAGGAGTGGCCTGGAGTTGATCCAGTTCCATCGCATCATTTTAGGTCAAGAATTCATTGTTTCTTTTCTGAAAGGTCTGGAGGCATCTCTGAGAACAGCTGTAGGACACTGAGGTCTAGTATGAGATATGGTCTAATCAACTGAGGAAAGCTTTTCCTTATTTTTTTTTCCTTTACTGGTCCATCTTTGGCTCAATGATATCATGGAAATATATATTTATTTTACTCTTTCTCTTTTCTGTGGAGTTTCCTAGCTTTGGATGCCAACCTCAGCAACGTTTATGGCCCAAGTGGAAAGGCTTCTACAGTTCACTGTTTCAAATCTCATCCTTCTTGGACTGAGAACGAGGACCTAGACAAAGTGTTCAGGGCTGCATCTGAAAGGGGTAATCTACATGAGGAAACCAATTGGACAATATAAAACCAGTTCAATTAACAGCCAGACGGTACACGAGGACAGGTTAAGACCTGGACAGCTTAGAATGTCTGTTTTAAATCAGTGGTCACTTTCGGTAGAATTCAAGACTCTGTACTGGGATCTCCTTCACCCTGAGAGTAAAAGAGGTTCTCTATGATACCGGGTCATTGTGTTTTTTGTTTTCTTTTTCTGACATGTGTTGTGCCTCATGAGCCAAGCCACTTGATTGCAATTTATTACTCAAGAGGCAACATATTGAGAGGCCACCTTGGGTGTCTTTATCTATGACACATGCAAACAAAAGTGAAAGCTTCTTCATTGGTTGACATGTTACCAAACACCTGGGAGACAATAACTGTGTATTGAAGAAGGGGTCTATGAATATCCCTGATATAGACAGAGAAGAAGAATATATTATCTTATTAAAATATGTTATCTTATATGTTATCTTATTAGTAATTGATAATAATAGTGTCCATTTCTGTCAGCAGCTTTTGCTGCAGTAGAAGAATAAAAACACGTAAGATTTTTTAGTTGACCCTCCAATTCCATCATTACATAGTTAAACTAAAATCAGGGTCATCTGAATGAAAAAAAACTCTATTATGTGTTAAGTCCTGATTTTAATGATGTCTCAGAACAGCAGCAAGATATTTTAGGTATCATAATGCTATATGCCGGTAAATATCACAAAAAGAGGATAAAATCTTCTAAACAGGTGTGAACATGGTTAGAATGCATGCGTTCATGCTCAGTGACATTAAACAAGCAGACAAGAAGTTACAGTTGGTGAGTGACAGTATTCACTGGAGAGTACTCAGTGATAGGTCACATATTCTGATAGTTTAGTGGTACCTGATTTGACGTGTTCATCAAACGAGCCTGAATTAGGTCTCATTCATATAATAGAAGAATAGAGACAACAGTAATTAATATTTTCCAATGAGGACAGAATTGAAATAATGACTAAAAGTTGTTTCCTCTGATGCTAACCTATTTTGTGACTGTGAAAAGTGCCTTTTTCTTCCCCCGCTGTCTTTCTAGTCTCCCTGTATATAAGCAGCTCCAGGCAAAGATACAATCCAAAGTTTGCAGAAGTGTATAGGAATATAGCTCTTTATTTATCAGGGCACTTGCATAGTCTTTTAGTACAATGTCCAGCTCAGTTGTGGTACAATCTTATTTGAAGCCTTTAGATCCTCCTATACTTTAAACTACAATAAAGTATCTGGTCAAATCCATTCCACTATCTAGTAAATCAGATTCTGACAAGAATTGATCAAAACTTAGAGTATTTTATTCCAAGCTTTCTCCTGTTTCAAATGAAGACAAAAAAAAAGCCAGAATTTCAAAAGTTTCTAATTTCTTTGAAGATGGAATTTGTGAAGATTTTCTTTTCAAAAACTGAAACGACATATTAAAACTTTAGACTTATTCAGCCTGCAGAGCCTTCTTTCAGCTGAATGACATTACAGGGTGACATATTGAAATAATGTAAGTGAAATGATGAGCTTTGAAATCATTGAAATAAAATGTTTTAATTTATTCTGGATCTGCTAACATTTTGTTGTTGGCACTGTGTATCAGTGGCATATTAGAATTTGATGAAAACGTCATTTTCTTATAGAAAACTCTTTTATCCAAAAACAATTAAATCTTTCCTAACACAAATGAACTTTGATCATAGAACAAATCACATAATAAATGGTGCATGGTGATCAAAGGTCTAACAAATTGCTCAGAAATATCGAGATTACATGATAGATTTTCTTCCCTTGAGAATCATATGCGTATATGGTACCAGCCACAGCATGATAAAAGACTTGGAAGAAACTAACTACATGTAAACATTTCTCATTCATTATCTTGGGTTTCTGCTACTGTGTGACAAATCATTAGTCGTAGTGTAAGGCAAGCTTTAAAAATGTAATTACTTAATCATGCAGTTAGTTCCCCATCAATCCTACCAGCTCTTGTTCTTAACTAGCTTTAAAGAACAAAATTAGGAGTAATTTGTAAGCAAAAGTAATTGAGGAAAGGCTGATATTGCCAAGGTGTTGACAGCACAGCACATGGTGCTGTTTCTCTTAATTCCACAGCAAACCAGTGGCCTGGGAACTGTGCTGAACAGCTCTGGCAAAGCCTTGAAACATGGTCAGTGTCCTAGTACTGAGGTCAGTAATTGGCATTTTGTTCTCTGTGTGCCTGGTGTGCGACACTTGTGTCCTCAAGGATGGCATAAAGATGCTGCTGGGGAAGTTTGATGGGGAGGAAGGAGGATAGGTACAAGAAACCTAGATATTTGCCTCAATGAACTCTTTTTCAAGAGATAATGCTAACCCAAAAAAGGGAAAGTCTTTGCTGAAAGTAAGAAGAGTCAGAGCTTTTAGTTATTTCATAAAACACCATGGATCCAAATAGGGTAAAGTAGAAATGAGAGTTGAATGGGATTTTTTTTAATATATTGTGTTTCAGTGATGATGGATACTCCATCTTAAACTGTCTCCAGAAATCTAGGGTCCTGATTTAAATCAACCTGTGAAATTACCTACCTACCTATTTATTTGTATAGCACTACCCTGAAATAGTCAAAACAGAAAAATGAAAATGAAGTATTTTGAAAATATGAAACTAAAATAGTTAAAAAGACAAAAATGTGATACATTTTGATGCATTTATTTTTGAAATAACAGGGAATGAAGCTGATGCGAAATTAAATGGATTTAAGAAGCAGTCTTTACAGAGACAAAGGAAAGAAGAAAATTATTTTTGGAAAAAACAAATGGAATTTCTTTTTTCTTCAAGAAAAAAGAAGCTTCCCTCAATGATGTTGCATGAGGATATCAGCTGTTTGAGGAGATTCCTTTACACTTGGCATGCAAGCCTATGGGAGAGAAAAAAAACCAATGGAGCAGGAAACCATTTGCTTAGTTCATGAAAACTAAGCAACCTCAGATTATTTCTATTTTGTTTCCTATTTTGATAGGGGAAAAAAATCTTTTTCTTTTTCTCTTTCTGCTTTCCTCTTTTTTTCTTTTTCATTTTTTCTTTTTCATTTGCTCTTTCTTTTCTACTTTTTCTTTTCCTTTTTCTCCTTTTTCTTTTTACTTTTTCTTTTTCTTTTTCGTTTTCCTTTTTTTCTTTTCTTTTTCTTTTTCTTCTTCTTTTTTTTTTTTTTTTCTTTCTTTTTCTTTTTCCTTTCCTTTTTCTTTTTCTTTTTCGTTTTCCTTTTTTTCTTTTCTTTTTCTTTTTCTTCTTCTTTTTTTTTTTTTTTTCTTTCTTTTTCTTTTTCCTTTCCTTTTTCTTTTTCTTTTTCGTTTTCCTTTTTTTCTTTTCTTTTTCTTTTTCTTCTTCTTTTTTTTTTTTTTTTCTTTCTTTTTCTTTTTCCTTTCCTTTTTCTTTTTCTTTTTCGTTTTCCTTTTTTTCTTTTCTTTTTCTTTTTCTTCTTCTTTTTTTTTTTTTTTTCTTTCTTTTTCTTTTTCCTTTCCTTTTTCTTTTTCTTTTTCGTTTTCCTTTTTTTCTTTTCTTTTTCTTTTTCTTCTTCTTTTTTTTTTTTTTTTCTTTCTTTTTCTTTTTCCTTTCCTTTTTCTTTTTCTTTTTCGTTTTCCTTTTTTTCTTTTCTTTTTCTTTTTCTTCTTCTTTTTTTTTTTTTTTTCTTTTTTTTTCTCCTTCTCCTTCTCTTTCTCTCCCTTTTCCAGCAGTTTTCACCTTTTTACAGTATCCAGCGAGACACTGGGGACTCCCAGGACAGAATAAATTAACCGTTGTCTGCTCCTTTTGAGCTATGTCCTCCTAAGAGCCTGCAGAGATATAATGGAAGAGGGTTTTTCATGGGGAAAAAAAAAGAGACTTTCTGTCGCTTTTATGGGGATGAGGGCTAGACAAGAATGTCCAATCTGATCTGCAGATGTAACTGTGGAAGTGTCATGTAAAGGTTAAAGTCCATTAAAGATATTTCCATCCTGATTTAACTGAAACTAATTAAGTATGATTGCCATACATTTCTTTTCAATAATTGTGCCTGTGGGTTTATGTAAGACATGATGTTGAGACATCTTTAAAAGCACAGCTCTTATGACATCTGATGTGATCACAGCATGCCTGTGTTAGCCATCTCCTGTTTCACCAAGGGTCAGGAGACTAAAACAGGACAGTACACCCAACACATCACAAGCACTTCTAAATCACTTGAAACTTTTGCTGCTGCAAATTCTGCCTTTATATCATGCATTTCTCCTGCCTATGAGTTGCAAATAGGAAGGGGATGGCAAGTTTGATTTGAACACTCACTGATACAAGGTGGTGTTCTGCATCAAAGCCATTCAGAGTGATGGAGAAAATCACAGCAAGCAATGTGCCCTCGCAGTTTCGTTTGTTTCCTTAGAGAAATTGTGCAGATAGACCACGATTTTCATTTGTGTTTTTTTTTTTTTTTTNAGGCAGTTTAGTTTGTTTCCTTAGAGAAATTGTGCGGATAGACCACGATTTTCATTTGCTTTTTTTTTTTTTGCCAGTAGTTATTTTAGCAGCAGAAACAACAGAATTTCCCTCCAAGATTTTGCGCAAAAAAGTGAGAATGTGAATAATGCTGTGTCTTATGATTAGCCGGATTAGGACAGGCTTATATTTCTTTTTGCAGACAGAACCAAAATTTCTCAGTTCATTCCTTGAGTTGGTCCAGTATTACTCAGCGCAGATCTAAGAGCTACTGAAGCCCTATAATAAACCTGAAAAAAAAAAAAGAAAATTAAAATTCTAAAAGTAAATATGTTTGCTTTAAACAGCGGCTCTGACGATAGCTACAGAAAGAGTTGCTTGTGCTCTTTAGTCCCTAGGCTTCTGCAGGAAGAGCATGTGAGGAAATTGAATATCAGCCACTTTCCCAGCTTACTTTATAGACCTCTATGGGGGAAATAGAAGTGTGACAAGTAAGGGCATTTTTGATATAACTGACCCTATTGCTTGGTCCAGCTAACTGGTTCAGATTCGGATCAAAAATGTGCAATTTATCTTTTAATTTTAGACAGCTAAATATTGGATGTCTAAATTTAGTGTAGGCACACTTGACATTGCACCAGTAGATAGAAAATATCACCTTCCAAAAGCTGTTACCTGTTTACTGTAGACACCTACTGTAGGGAGAGATGAGTAAAAGTAATCCTGAGCTGAGACTTAGACAAATAATTTAGGCACCTAAATGAGATGGAAAAATGACATTCAACATGCTTTAAACCCTGTCTCACTTCCTGATGTGAAACATCATGAACTTATGAGCTCCATAAGTTCTAATGGAATAGGTCTTCTCCACTAATTTTTCAGTGAAGTATATTTGCATAATAATTCAACCTATATATATATATATGTATAATTCAGTGAGTACCCTTTGGCCAATACTGTGCAATACTACAGAACTTTACAACACAGAAGTTTTGTATTTAGCAACAAGCAAGAAGTTTGAGGAAAGTGGAGCCAACGTTGCACTTCCAAAATCTAAGAAAAGATAGTGAATAAGATGGATTACCCACATAGAAATAATTCATTCACACTCTTCATGAACAACACTTAACCCCAAATGGCAAAGCTTTTAACTCCTTGTCTGTAAAGATGGGTCTTGTTCAAAATTGCACACTGTAATGGTAACTGATATTTAATGGCAAGTACTGAAACTAGTACACAGTGCCACAGATTCACTTGCTGAAATGTCACCAGGCAAAATTTTATATGCATTGTAAAATCTTTTTACCACACACAGCTGCATTACCCCAAATTACTCAAATCTGCAGGGCATCTGAAATGCACACTAAAGCAGTAATAGGCTTTGCTGCTTAAAAAGTGATTATGACTAATGCACAAAAACAATTATCACCAGGCTTAATTGTGAAGAATTAAGCACCATACACATATATATGTGTAAAGTTATATGCATGTGTATAAATATATGTGCACGCATGTATATACGCACATACATGACATCTGTACATAGCTTTTTAATTTGAAAATATGATCAAACAAAGGCAAATACAAGTGGAACATGGGGATTTCTGGAAAAAAAAAAAGAAAGAAAAGAAAAAGGAAAGAACTTGCTTAACGGAAGATGTGGAAGCCAGCCAGAAAGCAGAGCCAGTGCTGTTAGTAAAAAGGATAAAGAATGCTTTATTAAGAATGATCATAACTGAATTAGAGCTAAATTGTCAGCACACTCATCTGGGGAATGACCAGACATAGATCCTTAGGTGAAGACTGTAAAGACAAGGCAAAACCTAAATTCTTTTTTTTTTTTTTTTTCACAAGCTTACACGAATGCAGAGTTCAAAGCCTTTCCAAGCCAGGGGCTGAACCTGTGTCTTTGTGCTGCATAACTCTGCATGAAGTTTTCTTTCATCATTTTTTCTAGTTTCTCTTTGAAAACATTTACATTTTTGGCTTCAGTACCACCCTATTGTCATGATGTTCCACGCCTGAATTATCTGTCTGATGGTGAAACACTTCTATATAGTATTGATACTGACTGCTGGAGTCAACTAGAGAAAACCAGTGCCTAAAGTCAAGAGAGCACAGAACATTTGATGACTGCCATGGCCTGCCAGATCCAATGAGCGCCTAGAAATAGAGTTGACATGAAGACATCTCCTGCATATTGCCTACCAAGGTAGTGACAATGATTAACTTACCCTTAACTTCTTTCTTCAGATAGTGCAGGGAGCCAGGATCTAGGGGAGCTTGAGAATAACCATGAGCCAGAAATGTGTCCTTGTGGCCAAGAAGCCAAATTGGATCCTGGCCCTCTACTCAGCTCTGGTGAGGCCACACCAGGAATATTGCACGCAGTCCTGGGCTCCCCAGTACAAGAGGGATGTGGAACTTCTAAAAAGGGTAGAGCAATAAAGATGATTAAAGAACTGGAGCATCTATCGTATGAGGAAAGACTCTGCAAGTTGGGCCTGTTTAGTCTGGAGAAGAGAAGATTGAGAGGGAATCTTATCAACATGTGCAAGTACCTGGGAGGAGAATGTAAAGACAATGGGGCACAACTCTTCCTGGTGGTGGCCAGTGACAGAACAAGGGATAATGGGTATGAATTGAACCACAGGAAGTTCCATCTCCATGTGAGGAGGAACTTCTTTCCTGTGAGGGTGACAGAGCCCTGGCACAGGCTGCCCAGAGAGGCTCCTTGTGGAGTCTCCTTCTCTGGAGATCTTCCAAACCCGCCTGGATGCCACCCTGTGCCACGTGCTCTGGGTGTTCCTGCTGGAGCAGGGGGATTGGACTAGATGATCTCTAGAGGACCCTTCCAACCTCAACCATTCTGTGATTCTGTGATTCTGTAATAAGCAGTCTGACAAGTACTGCTGTAGATGCTTTATCAATTTCCCGGCTCTGTGTAGAGGAGTCATCTGCAGATGATTCTTAACCACTGTGTACCGCAATTCATAATTCAATTTTGACATGGACATCAAACCAAAAGATGTCTTTGCCTACCCATGACAAGGGGCATTATGTGACACAAATATTTCTTACATTGCAACCGGAGTCTTTGTTGTGCTAAGGCGAGCAGCTATGTATAGTCATGCACATTGGCATCATCCGACCTCCAAAGAAAGAAAAAAAAAGGATATGAGGTGAAAGGGCACTGAAAGTGAAGCTGTGGGACCAGTGTTAAAGATGAGACTATCTCCTTCTGTTTCACTATATATGTCTGGACAAAACTGTGTTTGAATGCAAAATTAAATGTATGCATGCAAGGATCTTAATACAAACCAGGAGAATAAGTGCTATATACTTTACTACTTCCATTGTTTGGGGAGGATGTTGTAATTTCTTGCACAGCGATGGTGATCCAAAGGATGGAATAGTGATTAAAGCAGAGATAACTAGAAGAATTGAACTAGACCATCCACTCCTTCTGGCTTCATTGACTTCAACAAAGGTAAATCAATGTCAACTGGGGGGTCTCACCTCTAGGTTTTGCTTCGTCTGCTGCTTCAGGCTCTTGCTGTGACCTTCAGCAATTAAGCCATATAGAGTGACTGAGTTGCTTAAAATGAGATGGATAAAACACAAGAAAAAAAGAACAGTGACTATTATGGGCACATATCACAGTGAAGCTCATGACCTGAAAAAGGTAGTATTTGCAACGTGGAATCACACATGCAAAAGATGGTGTTTAGGACCACTCCATCAGCCTAGAGAGGCTGTGTGAAGCAACTCCTTCACCTGCAGCTGTGGTTCACTGTGCTGATGGCTGTGACGAGGCTTCCTTGTTGCAGAGAGTCATTTGATGCTGCTTTAGCCCCTATGGCTGTATTTGCACAACCCTCGCAGAACTGGACACTGGCACAATGTAATTCCTACTATTAAATTGTCAGCACAGTTGCTGGCTTGTGACAACTCATAGTTTCCCAGGCAATTCCCCTGAACTGGCGAACAGCATTCCCATTAGTTCATTTGGGAAATTTATACAGATATTAGCAGTGCTGTGCCAATCAATCTGAGTCCAAGAATAGTTCCCGACTTGGTATATTTATTAGTGTAGATGTAACTATGAGGTTGATGTAAGTACTGCTGTATGGTAACTATTTTTCTTTTACGCAGATATTTTCTGTTGAAAATTAAAGTTTTAAATTTCTAATGGACACAGTAAGTATAATACTAACATGAAGAGCAGAAGAAAAGGAAGGCTTTCTGCTTATCGGAAAGATCACAGCTGAATCTTAGTGTTTTCTAGGCTGCATTTTTCACCTGAGATGATAATCAGAGCGTCAAAGATTTGGGCTCCATAATGGTGCTACAACATTGATGTTATATCTGGTATAATTTCCTTTGCCTTCATCTAAAAGATACGCAAGTAGCATTGAGCGGTGTCCCTGAGCACGTGCTACAGCGAAAGGACAGAAGCAGAAACCTTCAGAGGAAAATTTATCCTATATTACTTAGACATTTGTCTTAGGATGGGACCAAATCCCTTCTGAACGTGCAAATTCTCCTCCACTGACTTCTGAGGGAGCATAGGGGACTTGCATAAAGTATATAATATTTGTCTCAATAATAAAATTGATACATGAATCCCATTCTCAGGCTAGAGGCTAGGAGAAGGAGTTTAGAGCATTCAAAACCCAGTGAATGGGAATTAGATGTCTAAAGCCAGACTTTGGGTAGATCACTTCTCCTTAGCAAACTCCATGAGATAACTCATAAGGGAATTCAGAGCTTTGGTTTCCTAGCCCAGTGGTGGGTAATAGCTAAACAGTAAAGTTTTGACACATTTTCTAGATGGAAATCTATCTCAGTTTAAGATGGAGAAGCATCAAGCCAACTGCCCGGTTGGAATTAATGACATGACAGAATTAATGAGAATGGACACACTTTTATTTTAACTTCATTCCTTAATTTCTACTACATCACCCATTTAATAACTCACATAATTTCACTGTAACTTTTGTGAATTCCAATAATATATTTAAAATAGAAGTGCTAGGTGTCTTCAGATAAAAATCAGAAGTCCCCAGAATTAAATGTTATACACACATTGGAGAGGAAAAGGGCCTACTCTCAGCTTGCATCTTGATATATAGAATTGTATCTTGAATTTTACAAGTAAAGTTTATGTACACAAATTTGCAACCCAGAAAAAAAGCTAAAAGTTATTTAAACTTAGTGTCTTGGCTATTTTTATGGTATTGGAACATATTTATATTAACTTTACTTTTGTATTCCTTCATTCACTCCCTATATGATTTCTGTGTTTTTATTAATAAAATATTTGAGCTTTCTCACTGAAAACCTGAGGTCTTTGTTATGTTCAAAATTTGATAAAATGCTAGTAGAAAAAATGATATTTTATTTAAAGGATGCTGTGCTTTGCATTTTCGATGGAAAAATCACAGAAAAAAATTTTGATTAGCTCTCTAGGAGAACATCTGTTTGTGATCGGTTAAAATCATTAGCCTGTTTTTTGTTTTGTTTTGTTTTTCCCTTGAGGACTAATATTTAAGCTTCCTTCTATCCTTTGTAATAAAAATCTACAATTTTTGTATATGAGTTTGCAAGAGACCAAAAGTGTTAAAATAAATTTTCACAAGATGGAGAAAATGATAATGATAAAGTTGAGCTTTTCCACCTCTCAATAGAAAACAGATTTTTTTTTTCTGGAAAGCAGCCACAGCTGCACATAACAACATGCATTAGTGCATCTTGCAGTGAAATGAAATCGAACAGCAAGACACAATCATAAGCCTATCTTGGAGTGTAGTCAATTTGTCCAGTAAATATTGCGGCATTAACAGTTTTATTTGTTGATCATTTCTGATGTTAATGGTAATGGGCCCCTTTGGTATTGGGATATTTATGTCTGACAGTGTGGTGCAATTTACATTAATAAGACTCATTAATTTCAGATGTTTCTACCATGGAAAAAGGAAATATTAGAAATGTCTTGTTCTTTTTTCTTTTTTTTTTAATATTACATGTTACTATCTCCCTACCCAGCACAAAGCCACAAAGCTGCATTGTTGCACAACAATGAATGCTCCCTTGTTGTTGTTATTAATGATTTACTTGCTTGCCAATGTTCAGGGTGGATGGTTTCCTCTTAGAGGAATTATCTTGCTTTCATATTTTTCTTAGACTTTCTTTCCTTCTTTATCTTCTTTTTTTCACTGAGTTGAACTCATAATTCAAAGCAAAACTGGAAGCATTTTTGCTTGCTTCCTTCCATTTCCTTCATCCTCTTCATTTCCATCATGATGACAATCCTGGCTATCAGTAAGGATGTGGACGCTAAAATTAAGTACAACTTTGTGGGAGGATCCATGACAGAAATGGCAATTCCTTCTTTGAATATGATACAAATGACTTTTAGTTCTTTAGTGCGCTCAATTTTTGTAACAGGAAATAGGAAGTTAATTACTGGTTATTAAAGGCTTCCTAAATACCTCTCTCTCTGTCTTCTATTAGTTGGACAATGAACAGTTACTTGTAAGAGATGAGAAAAGTCAAAGCAAATAATTTATTGGGACTGATTTCCATAATGACTTTTTGGGCACAGACACATACACATGGCACTGGCAGCTGACATGGCTGTCACTCTTCTTCCACAGCATCAAAATGTTATTAATTCTTTGCAAAAAAATAGAAGATTTAATGTCTTAACAATTTAAAACTCAGGCAGTTACAGGGGATAAATGTACAATTATACAGCCTTGAATGTCTAACTCCACAGTTTAAAGATTCCATTATTATTACTATTATTATTATTTTATTGTCACCATCACAATAATTTTTCCTGATTTATTTTTCAGTGATGGAACAAACATACTTGAAAATGTACTTTTTTTCAAAGAACCCAGAAAAAATGGATTTTCTTAAGGAAATATTTTGCCTGAGAATGGCAGCCCAGCATCTATGCGTTCAGTTAATTCCATAGGCACAGATGAAGAATTTGGAATTAAAATGTGAGATTTTAGCCCTAAAACAAACAAATAAACAAAAAAACTCCAAACCTACCACCAACAAAAGAACATCGAATCACTCAGTGTTTCACTCTTTCCCAATGGAAAGACTTTCAATGACTTTAGCCAATAATAATCTGTATAACAAGACTGCCTGTTGTTTGAACAAATGCATAGTATTTTAGCTGTTCTCAACTTTCTTTCCAGTGAGAGTTAGCATTTCAAGGAGAGAAAAAAAGAAAAAACTCTCAGTTTTCTCAAAACCTGGACATAAAATGAGGAAAAGATTTGCTCAGAATTCTTTAAAATCTGTTAGCAAGGCCCAGAGTGAAGACGTGCTATGGTGGAAAGTGAGACTCTGCAAATAGGAATACACAAATTATGTGCTGAGGCATTAAGAGATATCTAATAAATGGAAAATGGAAAATGACTACTAGCTGGCAATTAGAGAATGACTGTAACCGTCCAAGGAGCTGTACTAAGCTAGGGACAATGAAAGCCCAAATTTATTTTATCAGGAACAAAAGGTAGTGCCTTGAATTCAGGAATATTAAAGAATAGAAAAACTGCTCACCAAACAACTCACGTGGGCTTCTAATCAACTGTAGAGTGCGACTGGAAAATGACTGAAAAAATGGCTTATTATGCTCATACATAAAAAGCGATAAAAAGAAGACCAGGAGAGCTGTGGTCTGGCCTCAGGAAAATTAGGCCTGCGATGTTTTGTTGTAATCATTTAGGAAAAAAAGTTAATAAAAATGTATTAAGGTTATTGCCAAATGTAAGATAGTGGGAAACAGGCACCACCAATAAAACTTTGAGTTCTTTTTGATGTAGTCACAGGTTTGATTTTTAAATGTGGTATATCCTGGGCTTCACTCATATATTCTCCAAGTGTTTTTTACAATTCCGCTTCCTCTGACAGTGTTTCCTTTATGGATTACATAATGAGATGAAGTTTAGTGAGAACACATAAACAACCCTGCTCAAAACAGGCGCCTCCATTTTTATTACTTGTTGACAGTTTCATTATTTTTGCTGAAATTGAGCGGAAGAACAGATTTAAGCTCGTCTCTCTTACCTGACTACCAGTAGATGCTTAATAGGAGAGGGAAAAATAGTGTCTCCCTGAAGCAAACACAGTCTTAGCCCTGTGGGGAAGTGAGATTGCAAAGGCAAGATAAATCATGTGTTTTTTTTTCCTCATGATGATGCACTGACTAAACCTTTGCATATACAAGTTTTTTATTTGCATCAAATGCAAGAGTGGGTCCTTCAGCAAGGCAAACTCCTCTTCCATGGGTGCTTCCTAAAGCTGCCCATAATAAACACAATCAAATAATAAAGGGCGATATAAGATAAAAATGATAACAATACAATAGAACAAGATCACCACACAGAAATAATGTCCTTACGGCACTATGGTATCAGCTCCTTATTTTCATTCCTACGTTGTGACTGCAGAGAAATGCAGATACGTTATATTTACACCCCTATGTCCCACCAGCTTTGTAGTCATACAGTTCTCTTGCAGGTGGGTAATGCCTGCTGGCTCTGTAGAGGTTATAACTTTATTACTAAACCAGACAGTACCATGTCTGGTTGCACTCTCTGAAATTCTATCATCTTTATGACTAAGCTGCTACAGTTACGTCTGGTCTCAGTTTGTCATGGACTACATGGGGCTCTTCCAAACATTTCCACCTGCAATTCAACTTAACAAGGATCAAGAACCACCTCCAATAGAGAGTTTGAGTGTATCATCTCTGCTTTAATGATATAATAATGATAATATGGACTGCTTATTCATATCTACTGGTCAAACTGCGTTAAGCAGCAACATAAATGGCTTTGTGAGTCTTAATCTACTGCTCTAAGTGCAGCAATTGAAATCATCATGACTGATCTGTAATAGAGAAGGTTGGAAAGTCTGATTTAAGTCTTTTCAGGATTACACTTCTTGAATGAAGTTTTGAATTTTTTATTTTTATAAGCCTTATATACAGAGAGTTTTTCGTGTGATTAATTTAATTATATATTTTATATGTACTTACCTTTTTACCAATTCTCAGCCCATTCCTGCTACTACTTCAGCACTGAATCTTCTCACTTATTTCTCCTTAAAAAGCTCTGATTATTTCTTGAAGTCATTTTAGCTCTTACTCTTTAGCAGTGTAGTTCTTATTTTGACTCCTTGAGATAAGTTTCAGTCCTATCAGGACCTCTTCCCTTCAGTCACTACCTACTGCTACTTCCCATCTCTAAAGCAGATCCAGTGGTCAGAACAGGCCTCCTTTGTCTTCTGCAGCACATTCCAACCAGCAGCTTGTGGTGTGCAGATAGGACTTACTGTGTTTTAAGTCCAATCCACAAAATTGCTCCCAGCTCAGGGATCNTTCTTGAAGCCATTAGCTCTTAAATTACCCTAAGCAGTGTAGTTATTTTGACTCCTTGAGATAAGTTTCAGTCCTATCAGGACCTCTTCCCTTCAGTCACTACCTACTGCTGCTTCCCATCTCTAAAGCAGATCCAGTGGTCAGAACAGGCCTCCTTTGTCTTCTGCAGCACATTCCAACCAGCAGCTTGTGGTGTGCAGATAGGACTTACTGTGTTTTAAGTCCAATCCACAAAATTGCTCCCAGCTCAGGGATCTGGTTAACCTCCGTGTTTGCACTGTAGGGCAGTTTCACTCTGCCAAGGAAGTGAGCAGAACTGCCAGCAATCTTGGCCATGATTCATTTGAGGATTTGGAGGCTTTCTGTGAGCTGGGAATTCGGTGAGTTGGAAATGTATGGTCATAGAGAGCCTCCTGACACCAGACACTTATTTAAGCATCATTATGGTTTCCTCATTCAAGAGAGGGTTAAGTAAGCGACTCAGACCACATATCACCCAGGACTGCCAGAAATCCATTCAGTATAAAGTCAATAAGAGGTGGCTGGGATCTATACATACACTGGATGCCTAACGTAGGCATTGTGACTCTTCCTATTAATTTAGTAACTTTAGCTGGTAGTCTGAGTTGTTCACTCCTTCTTTGAACCTAGATACTATAATAAAGATTAATGCTGGTGAAAACACCATGTTTGAATACAGCCTTAAGACTTACTTTCAAACCTTGTAAAAGCAATAGGGCTTGGAGGACCAGCTGCAGACTATTTAACACAGTTAGCAGTTATCATAGTTGGATTACATACACATTCAAGGCTGTCTGTTTTGGTGAATTATTCCTCACAACACAGTTTTCTTTGTAGAATGAATTAATTGTCACTGAATTGTTATGATGTGTCTGAGTTTTGCCTTTATACATTGGTTCAAATGGTGCTATTGTCAAGTTACAGCGTGAGCATACAATTTGATGCTCTCCATAAAAGCAATAGCAAAACATTTTACCATGTCTGTAATATAACTTAATTGACCAAAGTGTTCAGCATGAGATAACATATTTGTTTAGGGCAGATTCTCCATTTAGAAAAATAGTGCCTTATTCTGACCATGTTCCCACCAGAAGAACATGACAAAAAAAAGAAGACAATTCTTCAAAGGGAGGTATTGTTTAATATGGATGAATAAGGATCACAGAATTTATTATTATTATTATTATTATTATTATTATTATTATTATTATTATTATTATTATTATTTAGGCTTACAAAGTTGGCAACTGGCTTACATTTCAGATTATCTCTTAGTATCAAAATCCAATATTATTCATATATAAAATCCTCAAAATGCTCCACTGTCCCTACTTGACAAATCACCTAACACATTGTCTGGGGTGCTGTGCATACAAAACTTTTCCGGATATGGCCAAATTATGAGTTTTTGAAAACTGCATAAATAAGACAGTAAAATAATCCAATGATCCAGTCTGAACTCAGCATGATTTAGTCCATTACAATTCCTTCAAGACGATAGATCCTTAACTGTCTTAAACAGTTTCTTGGACTCAAAGCCAGATTTGCCACGTGAGCTAGTGTTTGAATCCTATTGATAAATTGATGCTGGCGGAGCACTGATAGGATCCAGGAAGATCCTATCACATCAGTACATCAGCACATTAGTAAGTCCATGGTCTGCTTGACACAGTGGAGCAACATGTTTTCATAGCAGATTTCACTGCTCTTTCCAGGTTTTAAATCCTAGATGACTGCATGGCCTGAGAAGCCATTCATGTTGCATCCTATGGAAAACAAGTTACAACATAAATCCAGAATTTATTCTTCATGCTTCTGAGCCTGTGTGCTGTTACCAAGAGGAGGCTCTTGGCTACTGGGTCCTGATTGCCATAGTGGATCTTCTCCAAGACAATCAAAGAAAAGGAAAAATAGTTCGATAGAATCACCCCACAGGCCAAACCCCAGGTAGAATCAAGCATTAATGTTGCTTTAGTTGCTTTACCCACCCAAGTAGTAAACCAGAGAGCTGCTTAGATTCATTACCATGGAGTTCCTCTTCTGAAAGTTACTACTGTCTTTGAGGAGAGCATGAGGGTATGATTCTGCTGTTTGACAGTTCTATTCGGTGTTGTTCTCCCATGTATGAACATTGTTTGAGTGACATTGCTGTTGTCTGTCTACTAAAAGCAAGGTTCTCCATTTTTAATGGAGACACAGCTTGCAATAAACCTATATTACTTTAAAAAAAGGGGGGAAAAGGGGAAAAAAAGGTGCTCCTAAAAGCAGAGTAAATTAAAGCAGATATGTCGTCTTTGATCAAGTTACAAGCAAGCAGAAGTGTTAATATACTGGAGCATTTTCACAGCGGAAATGAATTACACCATAGGCCATGCAACTGTAAAGCTGAGCGGAAATTGTAACAAAAAAATCAACGACTGAGTCTAAACTGTGAAAGATGTTGGCAAACATCCAGGAAAAGGTATGGTCGCTGCCAAACTTGCATAAAAGAATGGTTTAACAGTTAGTCCAATTGCTATAACTGCCTTTTTTTTTTTAGCTGTTTTTCCTATTGTAACTAATCCCATTAAATAAGGGCCATTGTCTCTCCTGCTCAGACAACAGGCCCTTTCAGTGGAGCTGTGCCCTGTATTGAGATCCTTCAGCAAGATTTGAAAGGGGACAACAGCACACCATAAAAAATAGGAAGGATTGAGTGTGTTCCACCCTAAAATGCAGGAAAAAGCTTTTGCAGCATGCCTGAAATCCAGCACCACTTGAAGATGTTCCTTGGAAAAGCTTGTGTGAAATCCTATTAATGCTAAAGATTACTGGAAGGTGGGATAGGGAAGTATGATGAGTCCATAAATATATGGCAACATGACAAAAGGACTGATCAGCCACTGGGATTAGCGTAGGGGTGATATAAAGAAGACAATATCAAATATGGGCAAATTTGAGGACTAAGAATTGGATCCAGCTGCCTCCATAAGAGGGGGAATTTTCCCATTAATTTATTCAAGAAGAAAATAATAACAATGCTACTAGTAAAATATGTCCTCACTCACCCCATCTTTCCTTTAGTGCATGACTAGTTAATTAAATGTGATGACAATAACATAGAGAAGCGTAAATGAAAATCATAACATTTAATGCCATGAATTACTAATATTAGCAACTACAATTCCCAGACAAAGCTAAGTGCCATCATGCTAAATGCTTTGCAGATTCCAGGTAAAAATCTTTATCTGCAAGGGCCTAAACAAAGGAAAACTGAAGAGCATGTGAGGGCAAGAGGGGAATAAGAGGAAAAACTAATTCTGATCTGACTGCCATAAGAGTTTGTCTACAGTAAAACACATGAATCTGCTGGAGTGAATTCAGGTAAAACAAGCAACATCACGTGGTTAATGCTGTGCTGTGTCTTGGAAAATTCCAGCTTTTCACTGGAAATAAATCGGAGCGAGCCGTTTGTCCTTGTGCCCAGAATCCTGGCTGCATCAGGAGGCGCGTTGCCAGCAGATCGAGGGAGGGGATCCTGCCCCTCTGCTCAGCTCTGGTGAGGCCGCACCTGGAGTGTTGGGGGCAGTTCTGGGCTCCCCAGGACAAGAAACTTCCAGAGAGGGTCCAACACAGAGCAATGAAGATGATTAAGGGACAGGAGCATCTACTGTATGAGGAAAGACTAAGCAAGTTGGGCCTGTTTAACCTAGAGAAGATTGAGAGGGGATCTTATTAACATGTACAAATACCTGAGGGGAGAATGTATGGTGTCAAACTCTTCTCGGTGGTGGCCAACAACAGAAAAAGGGGTGTAAACTGAAACACAGGCAGTGTCCCTGCTGGAGCAGGGGGTTGGACTAGAGGTCATCTAGAGGTCCCTTCCAACATCAACCGCTCTGTGGTTCTGTGGTAAAGAGGATTAGAGTGCATTTGGTTATAGAACCCAAAGTGGCTGTCTCAGAGCAGGTGCAAATGCCTCTTTGTCACATTTTGTGGTGCCCTAGGGACATACTTCAAGACTGTGCCTTAAGTAGAGAGTTTTCATGCTTGGTTTATGATTGTAATGATAATGCTTTTCTACTGCAGCTTTCAAAGTCACTTTATGAAAAGAAGAAGAAGAAGAAGACGAAGAAGAAGACGAAGAAGAAGACGAAGAAGAAGACGAAGAAGAAGACGAAGAAGAAGACGAAGAAGAAGACGAAGAAGAAGACGAAGAAGAAGACGAAGAAGAAGACGAAGAAGAAGACGAAGAAGAAGACGAAGAAGAAGACGAAGAAGAAGAAAGAAAGAAAGAAAGAGAAATGTATTATTACCCTCAGTTTCCAAATTTTCAGGGGAAAGAAACTGAGGCACAGTATGCATGGACTCATCCAGGCAGCTAGCAGCAAAGCCAAGAACAAAGTCCAGGCTCGTACTGTTCAGTCTGACATTATGTTCCTTTATGAGCACCACCAAAGCCAACTCTACCCATTTGCTTTTGTGTTTACATTCCTTCTCACCCCATGGTCTTCTCTTTGACATCTGCCTCATCTAACCCTCTCACATATGCCCCTCTGAGCCCTTGCACTCCTCTCCAGAGCTACAAATTAAATCCATCCGCGTGCAAAGCCATGGGGAACTGCTAGGGACATGTGTCTGTCCATACAGCAACAGATCAACTGCAACAACTGAGAAAGAGAATAGAAAAATCCTTGATTATTTCAGACTCTCCAAGGCTCTTCTGTAGGATCTTGCAGGGTAACTGATAGTGAACAGCCTGCAGGTTGATCTTTGATGGAAAAAGTAACAAATAATTTTGTTTAAAATCCCTTTGTATTCTATGACCAGCACCAATGCCTTTCAATTTATTACAGAAAATCAAGAATTTTGGACTTTTGACTACAGAGACATCACTAGCCAGCAGATGATTATGCCCCCCTTAGGAAAATGCATTCTCTAGCCAGGAAAGAGCCAGCACAGGGATGGAAAAAAAAGATTCATGAAGAGGATATCCTCGTGTAGAAAAACTGTTCTAAACATGATAATGGTAACAATGTCATCTTTCAGGGGAGTTTCCGTTCAACGTTTGTGTGATCGAGGTGAGCTAAATAACTGGGATGTTGGAAAAAGAGACCCCTGTTAAGGGATGAGATGCAAAGCAAAACATAAGCACCCTAGACCCCAGCCTGTAGCAACAGGTAAAAACCACAAATATTAAGTAGATTAAAAATAACTGTCATGTTGCATCACAGAAGCTTTATCCCTTAGTCCTGGCACATCTCTACACAGCGGTTATCATTAGCGGTTGCAGTTAAGAACAACAAGGATCTGTTCTTTTCGTTTTCAATAAAATCTTAAGAAACTCAGGCATTGTGGGGGAAGCAAACTCAGCTGCGATGTGAAACAAATCCACAAGCTGCAGCCAAGTTTGCTTCTCATTTTACACTGAGTTAATCTGAACTTAAACCTGCTAAATGAGGCTGGGCTTGCAGCAAGAACGGACTCAAACACTTACCGCTCAGTTGCCAGGTCTGATGATAGGCTGGTGTGAGGCACCTTCTCACTGCACTGGACCCAAATGAGCTATGATAGTTTATACCAGTGATTTTATTGACTTTTGGAAAAAAATGCTATGCCTGGATTATTGGTGATCATTGGTTTTGTGATTCGGTGGCAGAGGTGCTCTCTTCAGCAATAGTTTAAACTTCTGATGACTTTTAGTCTTTGGATCCTGATGTAGGAGTTTCTCATTTCTTTTTATGAGACAATATAGAAGAGGGGGTTAAGGTGAAATTGTATCTGTGCTCCAGGAGGTCAGGTGTGTTTTGTTTTGGAGGAAAACCTTTTATTCCAACTGAGAAAACAACTCTCAGTAAAACTAAAAAAATAAAAATAATAAAACAAAAATAAAATTAAGTCAAAAATTAAGAATCCAATAAAGAAATATTTTTCTACATCATGAATCTCATATTTTTATACAAGAACAATTTTTGTTTGCTTTCTTAAAAGAAATCTGTTCTTGCGAAAAGGTGCCATCTTGCCACCTCTTTGAAAATTACTTACAGAAATTCTATCACCTTCATAGCAGCTGTTTCATTTGACTTATAAAGAAAATAATTTGGGCAAATTCAAGTTCTTTCAAATATTTACACTGTGCTCTGCCCTCACTGCAGCTTCTTATTTTTGTTGTTTTGATGCACACAGGTCAGTGAAACAGACACAAATACTGTGAAATGTGGCAATGAAACAAGACAAAACTTTGTGGATTCAAAACTCTTTGGAGAAGTTATAGTGCTTTTACCTACAGCAAGGTGCGTGAGGAAGCCCTTTGTGGTTAGCAACCACAAAATTTACAATAGTATGCACAATAGACACCAGTGGTTACTCCCAGGGCATATTATTAGCACCATTTATGATTTAGGGCTACTGAATATTTCTGATATAGGACTACTGAATTGCATGAGGCCGTGTTGGTCATCATGTTGCATTCGTCACTATTGCTGACAGACCCATCAGAAAATCATGAAAGCGTCTTCCTCATCTGAGCATTGTCTTCTTTTCTACTACTTCTTTTTTATTAGTGTAAAATCAAGCTGTTCCAGACCCTCTTTCCACCAGGGTTTAGAAACCTTCATGCACAATCGAGATGGACTATATTGTTTAGTGGCAACATTATTATTTTGCTTACGGGATTCTTTTCCCTCTTGGTAGCTTGTCTTGCATGCTATATTTTCAGGGAACATTTCTAACACTATTTTACCTATATGCATGTATATTCTATTTTACTGGTGAAAAAATGCCATATAGTTCTGATGCTCTCTCTTCCACTTTCTTGAGAATAGGTATGATATTTGAGGCAGGAAAAGGGAGATTAACTTCAACTGACTCCATCAGGCAAAAAATATATTTATACTTCTGTATGTCTGATAGTCATTGTGGTCTTCTTTTAACTCTATTTCAAGCTGCAGTTCTCCAGTCAGAGTGTAGGCTTCTATCTGAAGGGAATTCAGGGGAGGTATTCAGCTCACCAGCACTTCAATAACCCTCAGTGTCCCCGTTTCCATGTGTGCTGGGTGTCTCCATGCTACTCAGTGACGATCTGTCCAACACATTTGGCAGCTTTTGGAGTCCAGCTGTCTCAATGTACATGTTCACTTCAGGATTCACCACATAACTCTTCATATCCTGCCAACTGAGTCGATTTGATTTCTATGGACTGAAATGGGATCTGTGTCCATATGTGGGCACCAGAACGGACAGGGTGGGTTGGAGGATGGTGGGATGGAGTTAGGAGATCTGAGTCCCAGGCTAGCGATCAGTGTAAATGTAGTTTTCTGTCCACATTAGGACTTATTTTTATTTATTTTTCATTATTTTATCTATATCTGTCAAACCCTGGCTTTGCAGCTCCCAAATTTCATGTAGGTCACAGAAAATGAGTTCAATCCACAGTGCATTTGCAGTCCAGATCTTCAGTAAAAGAATATAAAGAATACATAAAGAAAACACAAAATCCAGAAATTAATCTGGTCTCTCTTAACCATGTTCATGAAAATTCTCTTTATTGAAACTCATACTCTGTGCTGGCACACTTTTGTTATAAAGTGTTGTTGATTATCTAATTTTTCTGCATATATGAGCACTTCTCAGATGTCAGTTTTACATAAAAAGATGCAGTTTAAAAAATACAGCCAAATACAGAAGTAAAATATGTATTTAATTAGGGCTTTATTCTTTCCTGGTCTCATTAAAAAAAAAAAAAAAAAAAGGAGTAGATGCCCACAGGGCCTGATAACATTTTCCTAGAGTGATCCCTTCTCCTACAATATGTATTAGTAAGCATCCATTTGTGTTAGTATTTAATTCCAGTGTTTGGATATCCCTTTACCTCTCCCAATTTCATGTCCAGATCACTGTTAAATGGGCGACACTGTTGATGAATATTTGGACAATTGTTTTTTGGTTCGAGTTGAGACACAGCAGCTCTAGGAGTCAGGACCCGCACGATCTTTCCTCAGGGGCAGGTTCTTTTTCATCTGCCCCATAGCTGAGCCTGCAGATCTCTTGTCCCTTGTCCCAGTCAGTGAGGCTGAGTTTGTTTCTAGACAAAACAGAGACAATTTCCAAGGATAATTCTGAGATTTGGGCAGCAGAGAGGGGGACAGAAAAAAAAGAAAGAAAGAAATTTCAGTCTGTCAAGACTCTCCAAGAAATGAAAATATGAGTTTTCATCAGGTGCAAAGCAAAAAAGGAAAATCATTTGAGAGAAAAGATACTTATAATGCAAAGATGCAAAGAAGAATGTCCTGATATTTTTGGCTGCTTATACAAATCTCTAGCTGCTAACCAGGCAGCAAAGCACAAAAATCACAGGGATGCAGGTGAAATATCCTTCTCCATCAAAGAAGCACGATCAAAAAGATCTGATGAATCCAGAAACAAGAATTCCTCAGGTACGGAGCAAAGGGAGGAGGAAAATACATTGAGGGAAAAGGATAATTGTGAGACTTCAAATATTTGCTTGAATATCCCTGAGATCTTTTTCTGTCATAGAAATTGAGCAGGTTAGGGAAAGTCTGAAGTAGAAAAAAAACACTATGCAACATGGAATTAATTGCTGACAGTTTGTAGGAATTTCAGTGGTGCGTGTTATGATATCTCAAAGATAGGTGGAGAACTAAATGAAGAAAAGGAACAGTATTTAATGTTTTAGGAACAACTGAAATAGCTCAGTGGTTATGTGGCTCGGGATAAAAATTACAATATTGCCATGGTTCTTTAGCAGATCAAAATAAATTATATAAATTCATAAGCCTATATTTATATTGCCTCTCTACCCATTGCTGTTTGTGTGTATTTGTGTATTTATTCAAGTGCATAAGTGAGGATGCATTGCTTAATTTGATTAAATCAAGCTTTTTTCTAGCTCAGTTTAAAAGAAATAACTCCCATAGTTAATTTGCTTCAGATTTCTTTTTTTTTTCAAAATTGTGAAACTTTTAACATATGTTGTAAATATAAGAATAAAAGCATATTTTAAAACAGAAAAGAAAAAAAGAATAGTGTTTTCAGACTACCTATTCCAGTTGAGAATATTCCTTTGGAGAAATTTCAATTTACTTAATCTAATGACTAAAAGTTACGCTTGGTCAGGGTGTTGCAGGACACTCTTGTACGAGGCCTGCGTTCTCCTGCCCATGTCCCCAGGTGATGTTGGCAGGTCCAGGGCCAGCTCCTGCCTCCAAAGGGACTCAAGGGATGAGTCCATTGCAGTGGTGACCTGGGCCAAGACTCAGGCTGTGCATGACCTGGGTGATTCCTGAGCAGCACGAGTCAAAACCTTCCCAAAGAGCCAAGAACCAATTAATAAATACGACTGATTATAGAAAAATACCTGTCTCTAGTTCACTGCTGGAGACCAAAGAGGAAAACGCTGTAATATTGGCTAAGTCAATTAGGTGTTCAAATCTCTGTGCCTAAAGTTAAGCATATAAATTATTTTTCAGGTATTTAAATAAAATTGGCTGGGCTTTCTAAGAAGCTGAGAATCTTCTGAGTCAATTTTCTTTAGACTTCATTAAAACTTTAGGCAATCGGTGTAGCAGCAGTTTCAATGTCTGGGTTAAACAGAGACTGCTTTTTTATATTTTAAATCCCAGTTTGGATTAGGGCTTCAATGCTGAACTATGTCCTAAGCTTATTTCTAAACTTGCCAAGGGCAAAATTACTATAAATCACCCCAGACATATACGCTGCTGAGGACAAAGGCTTAATCCATATAGGAAAAAAAAAAAGAATTATTCTATATATTTTTATATTGAAATTTCAACATGTGTTTTTATTATAAAACAAAAATCTTTTCCTTTTTTCGCCCTCAGGATATAAAGAAAAAAAAAGAAAAAAAAAAAAAGAAAAAAAAGAAGACACTTCCTTTCTCCAGTGCTTCAGAAACTCATTGGGGAAGTGGGATCCACATGCAGGTTCTTGTTCTTATTAAAGCAAACAAGAGAGTCCCAGCTGACTTTTGTTATTACTGGGGTGTTGTCATCCTGAATACATTTTGTTTAATTTGACCACAAAATGCATTGTTGGACTGGAGGGGTTGTCTCAGAATATATATCTTTGAGGACTGGCCTTTTCCAAGGACAAAGTTTTATTCAAAATTTTAGACTCTTGAACTTGACATTTAGCATCCTAATGTGTTAACTGTTATGGAATTGCCACACTTTGAAAAGGTTTATCTTCAGTAGAATACTGCTCTGGTCATCAGTCTGCAAAACAGGCACAAGGAGACCAAGTTTGTACAAGGCTACTGGGTTGTACTGTGATCCCATTTATACAGGAATATCATACATGGCAAAATAGAGCCTGAATCAGTCTCTAAGTGCAATGAAAAAATGATCACAAAGTCACCAGTTATGTACTTCTGCTATTATCAGAGTGGCTACAGCTTCATCTGAGATTAAAACCTTATCGCTTTAGAAATTGTATAGAAATATACTAATGTGTGGTTTCTGCCCCCAAAGATGCAGAGATTAATACATACCTACACAGAATCCACAGCACTGATGAAGAGCTCATCGAGATTTGTTGCCAACTCATCATTGCATGAAACCTGGAGGTCAAAAGCAGCAGCTTCTTTCTGAAAGTTGTAACTGAGTGAGAGGTGATGGCCTTCTTGCAACAACCTGAAAGCACAGGGTGAGAGATTCACCTTGTATCTCGTTAAAAAGTTGTGTATGGATGGCCTCCCAGGGCCTCCTCTGCCCCTATTTAGGCTTGGGGCAGAATTTTGGGGTGAAATACACCCTTCCTGCAACATCCACTTTATGGACAACTGACAGCCTGAACCCTGGTAATGTCTCCTCAGTTTTGATGGGATGTGAACAGCAGTAAGGACTAGTCCATGGGATGGGCATTCCCTGTACTGGTGAGGGCTTGAGGGCAGCCCTCATAAACTGAGGCAGGACCATTAATTTATTTGTTTATTTAACATAGTTGCTATTTTGTTCTGGCTTTCCTTAATGAAGAATGGAATTTCAATGTGGTCTGGAAGCCAGAGCAGCAGCTTTTGAAAAATTGTTATTACTATTTATATCACTATTTAGTTATCAGTACTGGAAGGTATTAATATCACCCTCTGCATTATTGGACTGAAATAAATGCTGGGAAACATTGGTCATGACAGAATGAAAAAGGAATAGAAAAGTGAAGAATTTTCTCCCTTGTCTGTTTTTTTTTAATAACAATAAAATCTATAAAACAAACCAAAGAATGAGAAATATCATGTTGGAAACAAGCATCAATATATAATAACAGTAATAAAAATAATCACCAAATCTGCTCTTAAGACAAAACAGGGTAATTAACACTGCTCCCATCCTGATGGTTTCATGTAAATTTATGCAATTTCCTTTATTTTTCCCCTTTGTTTGTTCTATCCCCCTTTAACCGCACACTTTTATCATTTCTGTTGTTTATTCATGGCTGTTTGCAGCTTTCCAAAAAAAAAAAAAGAACAGAAAAAATAGAAAAACAATCGCACCATCCTCCAACTGGCCAACGTGGAGGTTGGAGACCACACGGGGATCAAAGCGATATGAGGACAACAGG
Organism: Crypturellus undulatus; assembly: GCA_013389825.1. NCBI lineage: Eukaryota > Metazoa > Chordata > Aves > Tinamiformes > Tinamidae > Crypturellus > Crypturellus undulatus. Next base: position 83,825 of record VWPW01022501.1, read on the forward strand.
GGTTTCATTAAAATGTTCGCCTCTCCGCCTGAGGAAAGAGCAGGGAGGACAGGGTGAGAGGGGGAGGGAGGAAGGGAAATCATCTGGCCCAAACAAGTTTAACTAAAAAAAAAATCCAAGCAAACCACCTGTGGTCTCCTTGGAAACTGGCTTGCAACCCCTCCAGCCACCTTTTAATGAAACCCCAGAGCCCCTTTATTAATTTATTAAAGAATCTATTTTCTGAAGATTCATAAACCGCGCATAACTCATATTCCAACACATCTCTGCTATGCTAATAATGCATGCTGCCATGAATAATTAATTCTTTAATTAGTAATAATTAGAGGTTGTTGTATAGGTCAAACCATTGGGCTGGCAGCACGCTACTGTCAAAATGTCATTTGAATTAACGGGGCTGCGGCCCCTTCTACAGAGAATGATTCGTCATTTGGGGTGCCTTCCCCCCTGCTCTCCAAATTACATTGTCTTGATGGGGATGTTGCTTTACAAGGTGTGGAATATGTGAAACAAAATGTTTAATAGCATTTGTGGCATACACATACACACACAAAAAGGGGCTGCAGAGCTTCCACACATTCTCATAGTGGTGGATCTAGGTAATGTTTGGGGACTTTTTTGTATGGAAGATTAAGAAAGAGATCAGCAGCATCCTCTCATTCTCCACTTGTCCAGATCTTGACTTCTTCGGTCAAAAGAAGTTAAACCTGTGCTGGAATTTCTCATTTGAGGAAGAAGTAAGGGGTCTTATCTGAACTTACCTGAAATATAAGGGGAGATCAGAAAAGCCTATGAAAAATTAAATCATTAAAGATCATGAAGGACAAGGAAATTATAACTAACTCTTGAAGTGCCTTACTTGGAAATACTGGAAACTTGGAAAAATATTAGAAAGAATTATCAAATGTGCTTATTCTTACTTTCCTTTCTAGGCATATGTGTTTTACTGTTCTCAGGGACAGGATTCTGAAAGAGATGAACCTTCAGCCCATCCTAATAAGTCATTCTTGTGCTATAATGAACAATTCACATAGGAAGCATTGGATTCACTTAACACCCATCTCCCCGACCTCTTCCACGTCCCTTCTGAGGGAAGGCACAGGTGCCTACAGATACGGTGAGGTTATTTACCAAAACTTGCATCACCGATGTAAAAGGCAGGAGAGTGATGACTGAACAACCGACAGGGATATTTGTTCAGTTCCAGGAGCACAATAATAAAATGAACAGAGAATAAACTCCTAATCTGAACAGGGAAAGNTACAGATACCGTGAGGTTATTTACCAAAACCACCATCCCTGATGTAAAAGGCAGCTACTAGGCAGGAGAGTGATGACTGCACAACTGACAGGGATATGTGTTCAGTTCCAGGAGCACAATAATAAAATGAACAGAGAATAAACTCCTAATCTGAACAGGGAAAGAGAAGAGGGCAGCAACACACAATGTGGAAGTCTACACACATTACACAGAGGGATGGTGGGTGAATAACCCGGGCCCACACAGTCCCAGCTTCACCATTCCCTGATCAGTTCACATATCCCCCACAGCAATGCCTGATGCTCTGCAGAAAGCCCCATACCTTAAGCCCTGGTGGAATCAGGGATTTGATTCATGCATTTCATTTCACTTAAAAATCCCCAACCAGGATGGCTTGGTGTTGCAGTCATCATAGAGCCACAAATATACCATCCTCATTGCCACCAAAGTAAATGAAAAGTCCTGTAACTCACAGCAGAATGGACTGGAGCCTAAGAAATAGCCCTGTCTTTTCAATTCCTGCTCTGACTACTGAACACACAGGCTTTATTTATAGGAACAACCACAGCAGCCTTTTCATTCCTCTCTTCCTTGCCTACTAACAGAAGAAATAATAAGTGGAGGCTAAGCAAATGCAAAAAAAAAGGACCTGAGTATGTTTTCCAGTTAAAGGGAGATTAAAAACATCCCTCTCTGTAAAGAGAGAAGAAAAAAATGACAAGAAAACAAACCCATAATAACATAAGCAGTAGAGTGAAGTGGCAGCTATTTTGCTGCCAGTCAAAAATTATGTTATCAGAAATGCTTTTGTATCATTATATATTGATGTTTTTTTTAAAAAAATAAAAATAAAAGAAAAAAAATTCACTAGAGATTGCACATAAAAGTTGTTTGCTTGTTGACAATGCAACAAGGTCAAGCAGGATTTTACATGAAATATCTTTGAAACGTACATCAAGGAGCCTAGTATGTAAAGGGAAACAAGCGTGTTGGTGGCAGTGAACATTGCTACAGATCCATTGCTCGCAATACAGGGGACAATTTACATTCTCTTTCCCCCCAAAAAGCACGAAGGCTTATTGGTGTGCAAATGACTTAAATTAATATGTTAATCAGCACTTAGGAGCAAACAACTTGTGTCTGCAATGCCAAAATCACCTCACCGTAAATTAGAAGTAGTGGCAAAGCTGTTCTGAATATGACAGAACTTAAACAACTTTTGTCACTGGAGAAAGTGTGGTCTGGCGAAGAGAGTAATTAGCCCAGAATTAGGCAGAGACTGTGTTTAATTCATAGCTCTACCTCTAGCCCACTGCAAGGCACCAACCTCAAACTCATAAATCTGTGTGTCTTATTTTCTCCAGCTAGGAAAATCAGAATTTGCAAAAATTTGTGGGATTGTTTGTTACTGGGGAGAAGGTAATCAATGTTTTTTTTTCTCATCAGGTCCATTTTTTGCCTAAAAATGCTTCCGTTATCTGGCAACTTCCATCTCAAACATCTTTCCTACAAAGTGCTTAATATGCAATGTCATCATTCTGGCATAATAAATGTCAGTATTTCAATCTAATCCAGTGTATTTGATTTGTTTGATTTTTTTTTGCCACTGTTCTTGCAGATAAAATGAACTTTCACTTGAAAAGATTCGTGCTCATGCAGAGATGTTGCATGTTCATGCACAGATCTCTAGGACCTACCAGCTCTTACACCAGCAATTCTGTTCTGACTGCATAGATGCCCTATCCTGCTACTTGTGTGCTTGTAGAAAATGTCATAGGGATGCTAACTATCTATTCATGTGATTTGACAGCATTCAGAAGAACAGGATATATAAAAATAGCTCTACAATGCAAAGATGTACACTAGGCTTATTATGGGTATGGCCTGGCTGCCGCTAACATGAAAATATTACTCTTAACTTCAGGAGAAATACATTAGTGTTACTGTGAAGTAAGGAGACTTCTTAAGTTTTATGAAAGGATTGAATTCTTTATCAAAGTTCATGAACATTCATGAAGTTCATTTTCTGAGTCTCTATTCCTGTCCATTGTCACTAAGGAAGCTTTGACCCCAGTCTGATAAAACGCTCATCACAGAGAAGGAGGCCACATGGGTCCTCCACAGTGATTTGTCCAAGTCAGCCCTTTAGGTATTTCCAGATAACATATTTTCTTTTCCAAGCTTTATGTTTCAGAGCGCCTTGTCTACGCTCTTTTCCTGGACAGTACTACTTCCCTGGCAAACTTCCAGCTCCACTCTTTCAGAAGTTCAGGAATCTTCCCCGTCTTGCTCCACCATGAGCCACGCTCACAGGTATTACACAAGGAGTACATGTTGGCTGTTGTCCTGCTAGTTGACTGGCTACACCACTCTGCTAGTCCTATTAGACACATAAAACACTCCCTTTTCAGTGCTGGAAGACCTCAAGATGCAGCCTTAATGCCAAAGACACATTAGTTTCCCCTGTTGGTGTACATGTGTAATGCTCATCCGTGTCCTCCTCCACTTTCAATAGTTTTCTACAGCTGTGCTAGAGGTGATTCAGGCTCCCTTGGCTGAACTTGGCTATTGGAAGCACAGGTGGTTTCTGAAGCATCTGTTACAATCCACTCCCAGCACACCAAGTCCTCTGCCACTGCTGGTAGCTGTAACTCCTTCCACCGTCGTTCCTTTACCAAGAATCTGTGCTCCCTGGAGCCACCTCCACCTCACCCGAGATTTCTGTCGCTGTTGCTGGGGCCTCTTATCCTTGAGGACATTCTTGTGCGCTTGGCTTGGTAGATGGGTCCTTCTCCATCCTGCGTGCTCCCAGGCTCAGTTCATGTTTTACAGACTGACATATAGCATTATAAGTACCACCAGGAATATATATAGAGGAGAAGGGGTTGGTTCCATTAGAGATGGATAGGCTACCTGCATAATGCATCACTGGGATTACATTTCATATATCATCCTCTCTTGTCAAGGTACTTTTCAATAGGAACCTGGGTTTTATCACAGTTCGCAAGGGAGCCTTGACTTGCAGCCGGAATTGCTACAGTTTGCAGATGTTTCAGATGAACTGGAGTGGTCCCTTTTAGTGACCTTGAACCAACAAAATCTGCCAATATTGCCCTTTGCTTAGTTTTCCAGTGTGAGCGATGGCCAAATTGAAAATACAAACTGAACCTTTGAGGGTAGAACTGAACAGGCAACTTGTGCCAATTAATACTATAAAATATGGAAAAAAAATATGACTGGGCAAAGCCTTTATGCAAATGTTGAATTTGGCTTCACATCCAAGTTTTCAACTTGACCTCTTTCCTTTAATTAGTCATAGAAACATTGGAACAAAAACCTGATTTACGGGGCTAAAAAAAAATGAAACCATATAGCCTGGTTTTGGTCTTTTCTGATTACAGGTGAGTAACAGGAGAAGAATAGACTTATCATTCAATAATACTTCCCCTATGTGCTCAAGACCTTCTTAAGCTAGGTATGGTTCAGTTAGTCCATAAAATGTACAGATTTCTACCATGGATGAGGAAAGCCTAGAACCCAGATCTCCCCATCCCAAGCTGAATACTCAAATTCTTCTGCTTTTGGGCTCATTGTACAATAAATGGAGCTTTCACCTCCAGCATAGCGTCTATGCTGTTTAACAAGAGAGCCCCTTGGTCTTGATTTTACTTTCTGGTTGTTATCAGAACTATGTTGGATGCTCATGTTGGTTAACATGCAAACAATAGTCACTGCCCTGATGTGGTTTTTATATTTTTAGCTCAAAGGAGGCACAAGAGCCCTCGATGGGGTGACTAGCAGAACGCTATTGAGCATCTCAGCATTTAGAGCCTCACAACATATCTGTCTAAAGCTTTAAATGACAAAGAGATATCAAGAACTTGAAAAGGGGTTTTCCTACATTTCTCCTTTTAATAGAAACTCCTAAATAGCATTTTTGATAGTTTTTCATTGGAAAAGCCTGAAAGCCTGGAACTTTGCGCTGTGGTTGAACTCTTCAGCACAGCTCAGCCTTCCCTTTTTCTTAAACTCCAAGCAAAGATGCCAGAACAGTGTGAGGAGGTTTAAAAAACCTCTATTTCCAGGCAGACCAAGGAATTTCCAGGTAGGATATATCAGAAAAGAAAAATTCCCAAAAAAGGGAACACTGTTGAATGTTAGCAGTTTTACTTAAAAAGGGATTCTTTACAAATAAAATGCTCAAAAAATGCTGGTTTGGTTCAATGGACGTTTAATGCCCATTGTTCCGCTGTGAGCACTCGGAGTGCTGAAGTAATGATCATTGAGCTCTGCCTTTTGATTCCAGGGGGAACAGGTAAAGTCAAAAGTCTGTAGGCTTCAAACAGAAGACCAAAAAGGAAATCAGTTTGAAGTGTGTGTGTGTGTATGTGTTAGATATTTTTTGTGTCTGAATCACTGTGTTTTTTTATTCTATAAAGAGTATGCAGATGACATGTAAATGTTATGTAAATTGGGCCCATAGTCCATTAAAGCACAATATTATAATCACTAATACCCTATAGGCATGGACAGATCAACCAACCAAGTTTTATTTGATCTTTGTCAGAGGCAGTGAGCCCTTTCATGCAATATTTTGTGTACATGCCTTTATTGTGAAGAGCATCGTTTTAAAAATGCGTCTGTGTGGGATAAATGGATGTTGTTGATATGCATTTCTGCTGCAAAGTTCAGCAAGCACATTACTAGCAAGGAAGCATTTTATAGACTGACCAAAATGAACGAAGGAATCCTGCCTTCCAGTGAGAATTTTCATCCAAAGTGATCACCTAATCAGTAGACTCGAACAGCCTCAATTGCACACACACTTAGCCTGCAACACCTGCTACTTTTGCCAGCCAAATTAAAAGAAAACAAGCGTACACAAAAAGACTGGAGGGCTGTTTGGCCCTTGCCTAGCAAAAATATATTCCTTACTAATTGGCACACTGTTAATATATATTAACTGGTTTACACAGCCCTCCTGTTTACTTAATGAAATGGTAGTTGAGGGGTTAATGGGTTAATTGGGGAAAGGAAATGAATCTTCAAATGTATCAAAATCTGATAAGTGATTTAGCTTAATTAATAATTTACATGTCGAAACAACATGTTTCTAGTTGCTAGTTGCTCTTTCAGAAGATAAAGATATAAATAATAAAAAGTTAAAGCTGGGTAAATTCATCGTAAATGTAAAGCTTTTAAGGGAGGGAGTAATTAATCACTGCAGTAACACAGAGTTGTGATATAGTGTCTATCACAAAAATTTTTCATCAAAAAGTGCTTTGTTTTAGATATCAGTTTGGAAAGTTCAATGTCAGTGGTGACATCAAAAATCCAGCTGCTTAATGCCCCTTTCTCCTTACCGCACTAAAATTCGATACATTATAGACTCTTTCTTATTCTGCATCACTGTGCATTAATTGTCATATGGTAACTTTTAATGATACAGCTTGAAAATAAAATATACATCTTGTTCATGCTCATAAAAAATGATAGAAGTGTATGGTTAAAGTAAGTGTTAATGCTGGCCTGTGATGATGACATGGACATTCCTGTCTGTTTTGGGGACAGGTAGATGGCAAGCATATGCATATACTAGATTCACCTGCTCTAGTAGTAGTTCTTCAGCATTCATGTGTCTCTTCTTGTTTGGTCATTACCAATGATGGCACTTTCAGAGGGTAAGTTACCTCATTCTGTGACAAATATCTAAGACAAGTGGAAAAAATCTTTTTCCATTAACTATAGATAGGGATTACCTAACCAGTCTAGGCTAGATCTATAGCTTTTATGTGGCCAAAATGAAATCAGATGAATCTTATCCCAGGTCCCTACAGGATAAATGTTTCCAACCTATTTCACGTTGATGCAACCACTGTGTAGGTGAAAGTGATGGTAGGATTTCCATTAACCTCTTCTTTATTCCTCCTGACATGTTTTTTAGGAGTCAGACCAGTCAGACTGGACTGGTTAGGTGCAAGGAAGTTCTCATATGCCATGGATATAAGGAGCGAGCAGAGTGAAGGAGAACATGCAGCCAGGTACAATGCAACATTTTCCCAAGCATCTTGCAGAAGAATAATTATTAAAATCGTCGATGGCATGTCTGAGGTGGCAAAGCCCCTTGTGCCCTTTTATTGCATGGCAGTGAAAAAGTCATGAGCAATTGCCTTCAACTGAGTCACGTACACTCAGGCCATCCGAATGAATTTCTACACTCTCTAGTTCTGGAATTTACAAGATCCTGGCTCATGAGCAGAGCATTGTCAAGCTGCATTCTTGGATATTTGACAATTATTTCTGAACTAGAAATCAGTCAAAGGAAATTAGAAGTCTGGAGTGTCAGGGATAAGTGACGTGATTAAATTAGAAAGCCGCTACTAAATCAACCCATGAAAACCTCGTCTTCATCGCAAAGGGGACTAATTTCTCCACAGCCATGCTGGATTTTCATTGCATTTCACAGCTCTGAATGTGAAGAAATGTCAGTAAAGGTTATAATACAAAAGTATTATAAAACACACATACACAGGTAAATCCATATCTTTATTTTGTGTTAAGAAATAATTAGTCTTAAAAAAAAAGCAACGACATTTCTGAATTATATTTAAAATCTTTAGTTTTTCAGTTTTCAGTTTACCAAATACAGAAAAAGAATTTCCCCTCAGTGGGTCAATTGATTTGTTGTAAATGGAAGCTAGAAACAAAGAAGATACCTTCTGAGCAATTTACTGATGTAAAAGTGATCTTGAAGCTTCTGTTAAATAGTATACCCTCTGTCTTAAGCAAATTTATAATACTACAGAGTTTGTTCCAGTATTGAAAACAACTGATTTATCAATCCCCAGAAGTAATTGTGGTTCAATGTAGAAGTAGCAATTCCTCGTCATATCCTTAAATGATGAATTGGGATATATATTTGGGTGTATTCAGAGTATTGAATATCAATTTTTAAAAAATTTGGAAACACAAGTTATTGCAACAGTAAAAACAAAATGCAAATGGATTTGTCTGAAAAGATAAGAAATAGATTTTGCCTAAAATCTTCATATTTTAAGGAGCTTCGATACAGTTCACTATCAAACATCTTCTTAGTAAAAGGGTTATGAGGCTTTTTCTTTGTCTATATGGTGGGAGGACAGAAGATGCATTTCACTATCCTTAAACCATCTCTGACACCACCAGATGAATGTCAGGTCTAGTCAGGAGTACCAGAAATGATAGGCATTCCTCTGCCTCCTTGAACAACTTACTCTATCGGAAGTGACATTTACCCCTCGTGAGTGGGTCTAGCACAAAGCTTTTATATCGCAGACATCACACAAACCCACTTGGAGCTCTCCAGCTCTGCCTTTCCCCTGTACACAGGGGTGGGTTTCACCTTGCGGAACCCTCCTGTAGTTCTGGCTCAGTGGACCATACTCAGCTGCTCAACTTTAAGTGTGCACATTGGAGCAAGGAACATTCTCCAAGACAGTAAATCTCTTGGAGAATGACAGTAAATATGTGTGTTTAACATCCAGTCTGTGTTTTGTCCCACTGAACCATGGATTTTAGATAGGGGGTGACCATACTGGCTTTGTATGGGTTGTCTCATGAACATAATGTACCCGAATTTTGTGTTAGCAATAGCAAGAACAAATTTTTAAAGCTGTTGTAATCCTTGAAAAATAGCACTATTTTGAGGCAGGTATTAATGACTTTGTTGCTTGCATGTTTATTTAGTTTCTTGTTTGCCTATCTCTTTTTTTCTCTCTGTCTGTCTATCTACTTATCTATCTTCAAAACTCATTATGAACTACGAGTAAAAATATGCAATTCTTATTCAGGCCTCTGCCTACCCAAAGAAGAGCCCAAGTGTTATCTTAATACCTTCCTATTGCATGCAATTTATAAAACTTTTCTTCCTATTCTATAGACTCTGAATACATGCCCTTGTCAGGACATGTGAGGTCACTGATGTTGTCAAAGATGATCTTTGTCAGTTATTGAAATGAGAACTAATTTGACCTAATCTAAGCTGACAGACAAAATGGTTCATTGGTAAAACAAGCCAGATCTAGAAGCTGGTGATAAAGAAGAATATGGGAGAAAAAACACACAGGTTTAATATCTCAGCTTAGACTTAGAAAATTAGACATTTGAGAGGATTCAGCATAATGCATCCAGTCAGAGATGTAGGTTGGGAAAAATGGGTGAAAGTGTGCTTTTAATATTATATTTCTGTCTTACATATAGTTAAGTTGTAAATTATTCTTTTTCCATTTTATAAGGTTAATTTCACTGATTTAGATAGTGTAGAATACAGGAGGCCTTGGAAATACAACCAGGATTCAAAAAAATCTATACTCCAGCAAATTTTATTCTACCAAGACAGAAAATTCCTCCTGCGTGAGTCCTGCAAAAATGCAATGCTTGATGTTGATTGTGATGGATTTAGTAAAAAATAAACACACAAACACACAAAAACCCACTGAATATAATGAAAGGAATAAGGTGTTTGGCTCTTCTTTAGCAGAGCATTAGAGCTTGTGCTGAATTTTCCTGAAGAGGACACAGCTTTCCACAAATAGTTCCTATCGAGCTTTATTCACAGGAGCAGCCTAGCTGGAATTTAAGTACTTGTAGGATCAGGAAAGGGGAAGCCCAGTGACACAGGGAAGATTGATGGGACGCTGCATGTTATTAAAATAAATCACTTAAAAACAAAGATCCTCTGTCTCCAGCTGCCTCTCGATCGTCGTTGATATGACAATGTCATAACTAATATATTCAGCTTATGTATATCCCTTGATATCTAAATGAATATGCTGTTTCTATACAGTCCTCGCATGAATTGAATGCAACAGATTGCAAATATATGTGTATATTTCTCATAAATGTCACTAATTTATAAGAAGGAAAGGAAAAAAAAAACAAAGACAAAATGATATTAAACATCAGTGCCTAATATTTATCAAGCAGTTCCCTTTCCCAAGGATCTTGTAAAGCTTTATGGACGTGACATCGCTCAAGCACTCGCTTCACCCATCAGTGAAATGCAGTCACCTAAGGCTGCTTAGCCTGCTCTGAACATTTTTCCTTTAAAGAGCTTTGAATGGAAATTGGCTTTGTTCAAAGTGAGAATATTTATGGGAAATATTCATCTCATTCAAAAAAAAAAAAAAGAAAGAAAGAAAAAAATGTTGTTTTCCACCCTGAGAACAAATTTGTTTTGTTGTTGTCATTGTTGTTCTTATTTTTTTAGGCTTATTTTTCTTTTTAGAAACAGACAGCAGTTCACACCACATTTAGAGGTAAAAATAATTCTTAAAAAAAAAAAAAAAAACACTTTAGCAGGGAAATATGGAAGATTTTTGTCAACTGCTGAGGTGTGACCCCACGGTCTGGTGGGTGTACCAGTAAATACTGCATCCATGTGAAAGGATACTAAATAACAAAACACTAAATCTACACTCTGTAGTCCTGTTAGGGATCTTAACACTGGGTCTTAAATATGTTCAGGATTAAGTTAAGCAACTGAAAGATAAATTTTGGCGAGCAAACCTGTATAAAGTGGCAAATAGTTAAGCTATAGCTAGAGAAACAGTGGATTTTTACCATTTACCATTTAAAAGTGTTTATTTGAGCAAAATAAATTACCGACAAAATAAAAGGGCAGTGAGTGTTTTGCTTTAAGTTGAAGGACTCTTCAAAATCGTAAGCATTTTAAATTTAAAAATATGAAATAAATAATATTTTGAAAGGGAATTCTTTTTAAAAAAATCTTTCCTGTATTTTCAGTTTATAGTTTTTGTTGGGGTAAAAACAAACAGGCAAAAACCCATCGTATTTCATGATTCACTGAAAGTCTTAAGGTTTTCTAATTTTGATGAAAATCTTTCTTCCAGATCCAGTTTTGAAAGTCACAACAAAAGAGCTTCATGTATGTTTTATGCAGAAAGATCATCCTGCATCTGTCTGATGTTTGAACCTAAAACGACTCAGGTCCTATTACCTTCTTTCAGAACTTAAACTAATACTGGGATTTCTTTGAACTTTTTTTTCTTTCTTTTTTTTTTAATCCTGACCAGAAAAGAAAGGTCATGGAAGCACTATTAAGTATTGAAATCCAACATACCAGCTTCCCGGATATGGGAGAAGTTTGAGGGAGTTCCTGTGTATTTAATGAAGCCACTGTCTTCTTTTTAAATGTTTTAGTGACTGGTGACGAATAATAAAAGCCTCTGATATTAGGAAAGGCAGCATTATGGAACACAGAAAGCCAGATCAGTGCATTCCAATTTTTCATTCACAACACGTTATGGAAAATCTCTCTGTTTTCCCAATGAGGGTATGTGTGTGTATGAATTCCTATGTATTTACGGTTTTATGTGATATGCATTCTTCTCCAGGCATGCTCCTGTATTATGCATCAGGACCATTCTTCTTACTGCTTTATGGCCTGTAATTTTCTGTAGCAATACAACAAGTCAGATTGCAATGGTGATATATTTAATAAAAAATTAGATACACTTCCTACTGCCTCCCCTTCCCCCCCCCCCCATCTATCTGGGATAGTGACCACATAAAGTTAGTGTTTAAAATAAAATGACTAAAATCACTGCTGAATAAGTAAGACAATGCAGTCTATGGGTTCTGCGAGGTGAAGAATGAAGATGTTTTGTGAAGTGCTAAAGCCTGCCACACTCCTGAGTTATGGGTCACGAAAGAAGCAGAACACTTACCCTAGGGACACAAGCTATCCCACATGTAATATATTTTCCAAAAGTGCAATGTGCTCATAATTTCTGGATGTCTGTAAACTCAGAGTTATTGCTGCTGCTATAGTTTGGTTCAGGATTTCTATCCAAACTCATAACATTTCTATGAAATCTCTCTCTTTTTCCCTCAGCAATTAGTGTGCAGGTTAAAAGGTTAATCAAACAAATAAACAGGCAAAATGGAAACCTCTTTCAACACCATAAAAACGGTGCTCTTCAGCCACTTTTTTTCCTGTGGCCAAGTGAAAACAGACACCTTCTGTCACACTCTGAGGATCAAAAAAGGGGTTATTAGGGATCCAAAGCTGTGAATTCAGATCCTGAAACTGAATGTTTCACATGCACCAAAGCCTATAAAACGCCTTCTGCCTGCTTCCCCCACTGCTTTTTAATGCAAAGGTCCAGATTCCCACATCCACTGTGGCGTAGGGAGAGTATACATCCTCCAAGTCACATATATGCAGACTAATTTGAACTATTTAAAACTAATAGATGATCTTAAACTAATTGTGAGTCCCTGGTCTGCCTTCTGAGTTAAAGTCAACCAGCGTAATTGTCTCAGTAATTTCCTCAGTGGACAAATTCCTACCACCAGGCATGCTTTGAACACGACGTTTTCCATCCTCTGTGATTCTGTCACCAGGTCCTTCCTGCTTGAAACAAGGGAGTCCAAGACAAAATGGGAAGACGTCCACCAGAATTAGTCTGGACCAGCAGCTGGTTGAGACTCAAAGTCCAGCCAAGGTCTTTTCCTCGAGTAGATGTCTGAGATCCTGGGTAGAACTTTTACTCCCCCACATCATTGTCTCCTCTGGAAAAAAATATATATATATTTGACAGTTCTGCTTTCAGTGTTATATGTCCATGAAAGAATATCATTCTTCATGAAGCAGAACAGGAGATGATTCTTTAAGCACATTGAGAATGAAAAACAACCAAAAATTGAAGAAACAGCAACAACTACAAAAAAGGATCTTCATTAATACTAGATCTGAATATAAAAAAAAGTGCCCAATATTGAATGAAGTTGGATGTCTTTTGTCAACTAGAGATTTTGGCTATCCTAGGGCAAATGATGAATCATTTGTAGGCAATGCTGTAACACATGCAGAGATGTTCTGCAAAGGTTGGGAATTACACAAACTGGCATTTTACACAGGCAGGCTGTAGCATCAAGAGAACATTGGACGAGTATTAACCTGTTGGCAGGTAGATAGATAGCTGCATCTTCACTAGCATACGAACACGGGCAAGGGAACTTAATCATTTATGTTGTTAAACTGGTAGTATGATACCAGTTCTGTTCTTAGACCAGAGCAGCTGGCATTTTTCTGAACAATTCCTGTTTGCTATTTGGGAATTAGGATAAGACAGTGACCCTTTTTAGTAGGTAGTGGATATGGGCACCGTTTTTTTTAAAGAGTAGACGAGGCTAAGAGATAACCCTTGTTATCAGAGTCAAGAATTGGTCATAGAAGCGGTTAGTTTATTAGTGCAGGCATAGCCTGCAAGACCAGCATGATCTGTTATTCCTACTTAATGGGGTGGTAACTTCAGAGCAAACTTTTTATTCTGAGTTTCATAGGATACAGAAGTTTCAAAAAATGGTATCAACAGAACGCTGTATGGACATTTCCCCCTTAAAAGCACTTTGGCAGAAACACTTCCATTTGCAATAAAAGGTTTGTGAGACATTCACAGGTTTCCGGAAATTCCTCCTGGTAACAGATGTTTCTCCACTAATCCCAAACTGCACAGAGTCTCTCCTTCCTCCATGTGAACTATTTCTATTGGAAACTCAAAATCAAGTGGTGGGAACTACTGACAGGGAAGGTTTGGTAAAGAAAACTCAAATCCTTTCATGATTCATAATTTACACTTGGCTACATGAACCCAGCCTGGTTCATTGACTCCTAAAGAGGAACACAGACTGCAGTAGAAGCACTAAGAAATCTGAATTCAGCGTTGGATTTTTGCTTGTTGTTCTATAATTCTTCTTTTAGAAAGAACTTAAAACAGTGGCATAAAGACATCTAAGGTTAGATATTGGCCATGTTTTAGCTCAGATTGTAACTTCCATTGGAACGGATAGCACTGGAAGTTAAAGGAGAAAGATTTGCATTCACTGCATGGGCATCACTGCTGCTATTAATTATGATAGTGGGAAATATATTGGGGTGTGGGAGCTAATACTGAGCTAATATTTCTACCCATATTAAGGTAGAAAAGATGAAGGGAAATAAAGGAACAAAGATTTCATCAATAGGAAGGGGCTCCATGTCAATTAGTTTTGAACAACTAGAAGCTGGTCACCTTAGATTACAGTCAAGGAAGGAATAAAAATCCCTCCAACTAGTGATATTCGGTTTGGCCGCCATCTGCTAGTCCGGGAGGATGAAACCTCCCACAGTGCTGCCTTAGCCACCAGCTTCTGCAGCTGCAGCTAGAGGGATGCTCCCCACGTCTGCCCCTCTTCCTCTAGATACACCACACCAACACCTTCATGCCTTCTCCTCGTGCAATTTTGCAGCTGAAAGCTGAGTCACTCAAAGCGGGGCATGATTTGCATTGGAAGAATTTACTCCGTATGTAGAGGCTTGTGACAGCGCCGGGGCAGAGCTGCTGTCACCTGCCCGTTGTTCTGTCGTTACCACAGCAGCTTCCCCAGGTGCATCCCCCCTAGCTAAGGTGTGAGACCCTCCCGAATACCAGCTCTCGTTGTTGCGTGTTATCACGTTAACTGAGCTGTCACTAAAGTTCCCGGTATATATGCAGAACACAGAGATTAATCCAATTAAGCCTCCACTGACTTTTCCACATTCCTCATGCTGCAGCCTCCATCTCTTCACAAGTAGGTGTTGGAGCATGGATGAGATTAATCAAGTGATGTTTATGGAGCGGCAGCCACCAGAACACGTGAGAGGGAGAGATTGGTTAATGGACTGATTAACAGCTGAGTTTTAGCCTACCTGAACTGCTGGTGATCCTTAAGCTCTCCATGTCAACTTTAGTTGTAAGGATGGACTTAAAAAGAGGCATTAAGGTTAAAAAAAAAAAAAAAAATGCAGTCCCTACCCTGAAGTTTANAGTTGTAAGGATGGACTTAAAAAGAGGCATTAAGGTTAAAAAAAAAAAAAAAAAAGCACTCCCTACCCTGAAGTTTACAGAAAATACAGGTTTTATATTTGTCTCCTGATCTGGAGAAGACCCCTAGAGACTGTGTAAGGGTTATACAATATCAGCTAATACAAATAATGGCTTTAGCGGAAAAAAAAAAAATCTGGGAATTAAAGCTAACAAATATGCTCAGATTTAAATTTATGCAGACACATAATGTCACAGATGGTAAATTTTACTGATATATATTTTTCCCTGGTGGAGAACACACAGTTGCAATCCAGCATGACAGATTGTATCCTAGGCTAAAACTGTGTCAGACACAAAGTAATCATAAGATGCTATCACATAATTTGCACTGGGGCCAGCCTGAATCTTGCGAGCATTCTTTGTTCAGAGGCACTGGGTTGTATTTCAACAGGATTTTTCTTTTTGGAATAGAATTCTTGTATTTCCGGTGATTTTATTTCCTTAATTTTCTTTTCACTAGCTTCAAACTACATTTGAAGAGATCCCATAATAATTAATAGCAAGTATTATTATTATTAAATGTATAACAGTAATAATTGTTAGTATTATTGTTTATTACAGTGAGGGGATTCTATCCGGACACTTCATTGAAAAAACTTAGACAATTTGGCTTAATCTTTGCTTTTCTGCACCTCCAAAGATTTTCCATCTTACTGGCCCTCTCCCGCGGGATCCCAGGCCTGTCCCTTCAGGGGACAGAACTCATAGATCCAACCTGGGTCTCTGTCCGAGTGGGATCTCTCTCTTTCCCACCTGCAGAGCCCATTAGAAATTGCTTCTCCTTGAGTACTTTTTCCTTGAAATTGGTGTTGCAGGTCTCACTTTACACGATTCAGTCTGTTCCTCCTGCAAGCTCTTGGCACTCAGTGTAATGAGCTGGAGCCACCATGGCGTAAGCTGTGAACGTGCAGCAATAATAATAATAATACAGAAAGCTCGGTCTATTTTTAATGTCCCCATACTTGCTTCCTTTGTTCGATGGGGCTGTTAGTTTAAAGAAAGGAAATTAAACCACAAGAGCTACAGCAGGCTGGAACAATTTTAAAAGGCCAAACACAGAATGACAACACGATAATAATGACAGTGCAATAATGTACTTTTATAAGATGGCTTTCATCCAAAGCTCTCAAAGTGCTTGACAAACTTTGTAAGCAGAGAACAAACTGAAGGCCATGTGTTTTCAGGGATAAGGTACAGGTGGGTTGTAATGGATTTCTAGATATTTTTGAATATTGGCTCATTTATTGCTTAAAAACTGCTGGATGTTGTAAAAGAAGGAGGCTAACTGAACACTGGGATAAAATTTATGTGATTTTAAGAACTACAAATGAAGGCCAAAGCTTTTAGGGATGGACATTTCTTATTTATTTATGGAGAGCTGCAAGCACTGTGATTTGGCAGAAAAAAAAGGCCGTCCTAACTTCAATGTCTGAGCTGTATGTAGATGATTTCAGACAGGAAACATCATCTTAACAAATGAGTGTTAACTAACCAGCAAATCAATTCAAAGGAATATGAGTTATGCCTCTTATTGCTTAAAGTCCTTAAATAAAAGCAGAACTCTTGATGTATGATGTTACTTAGAAAAGTTACGCGTCAGATGTAAGAATAAAATTATAAGTTCTGTCTTCAGAAGGCACTCAGCCAGGAGGATCATAATGGTCCCTCCTGGCCTTCTATGAATATATGAATCTCTTTATTTATTTATTTACAAGAGGTTTGGAAAAGGTAGTGATGCCAGGGCATAGTATATGTGTGTGTGTGTATATATATATATATGTATATATATATGTTTCTGCAATATTTTAAAAAGAATGGAAAAGAGAAAGCTGTTTATCCTGCAGTAATACTTTGAATGGACAGATTTAATTCTGTATTTGCAAGTTTGCTATTATTATTATTATTTTACTCCTGATAGATATCTGCTGCATTCATCCTTTTTCCTGTAAGCACAAAAGCACAATCTTTTATTATAATTCTTGGAACTTTCGAACTGTCTGTATTTTCATGTTATTTCTAAACAAGCACAGCAGACTAAAACCCTCCATTTCAAATGATGGGCCCTTCCTCACTACTCTTCCCATGTCCCTTCAGCGAGAGCCAGGCTGTATAAAGAAAGATTTTAGAAAGACTGATTTATTTTATATTATAACTTTGTGTTGCATATTTAAATTTAGAAGCACAGCTTCAAAAACATGTTAAAATGGGTGCACGCATGGGTGTATTTCTGGTGCTTGAATCACCAAATCGTTACCTATTTTTAATCTCTGTATATGCAGCAGAGCTGAAAGACAACATCCTTCCACAGGCATCTTGCGTCTTTCAAGCAGTGCAAGATCATAATGAAACCTGTTTAAGGACAAGGTAGGTAGGTAGAACCTTTAAGGACAAGGTAATCTAGCTAGAAGCTAGGACAGTGCTAAGAAGCCTTCTTGGAGCAGGTTTACACGCTCTCACCCTTTGGGCATTAGCAACCAGTTTGTCTTTCTTGTCTTTAGCACAGATGAAGTCAACAGCGATACTGAGACCATTTTGTTACCTTCATCAGTTGGCTGATAGTACATAGTACCTATCAGCTATAGGCAAGTTTCTACTGTGGCCCAAGATTTTATGGCTACACAGAACGGTTTTAGTGATTTCTCTCCCCGTTCACCTTTTTTTTTTTAATCCTTATCAATGACCACCAGAATGAAAGACAATGAGGAAAGAAAGAATTCAGTGGGGAGTGAGAGGGAGCGACAGTGAGAAGAAATTTCTTCACTGGTTTTCTTCTCCTTCTAATTAAAAACAGGTTACAATTTTCTTTGAGTGCAGTATATAGTATCCATTTAAAAATAATAATAATTAAAGAAACTATGCCTCATTTTGGCTCACAGAAGGCTTGCAAGGAGTTGTTCCATAGCTTGAGGCAAAAGCTAGCCCAGATATTAGCTGAACCAAGCAGGGCTGTCACTGCGAGCCAGTCTGCACCCCTGCGATGTTTAAAAGAAAGTTAAATTAATGCCAAAAGATGAAAGTGAGCGAGGGAACAGAATCATACAGGAAAGCACAGATTGCAGAGGAAACCAGGCCCAAACACCTATATTCAGTCATCTACCACAGGACCCAAGTCAGATTTACATTATGGGCTCTGAGGGAGAGAGTTCAGTGGTTTATTTGACTTTCCTTCCGCATTGGTTGTATGACCTTGACTTTCCAGACAAGGAGAAGAAGTTCTTGTATTCAAAATCCTATTTGTTGATCTCTTTGCATCTGGCTTTCCTCTCCAACTCTACAAGGAAATATGACCTGGCTGCCTTAGCAAAAGATATTCTAACTCTTCATTACTCTTTGGGATATAGACTTCCCTGCAGTTGTGTAGGTTCAGTATAGATTTTGAGATGTCCAGGTAGCAAGCCGGTAACCAGTAGAAATGCCCAGGAGAGGATCAGGGAGACCTGTTGGAGAGGGAAGCCACAATCAAACAGCCTGACAAATGCAAAGAGATGTCAGCGATGTGCAGTTGTGCAGACCCTCTAGCTCAAGGAGACAGCAGCGGTGCAATATGTCAAGTGCATCGCTGAGTTTCGGCTCAGTGGAGAGTGCAGCACATACACCTGGGAACTGGGGAACATCTGCTGGAAGAAGTGACTCGAAAAATAACCTTACAATGGCTGGGGAGAAACATCTGTGCAGTAAATGACATACCACCAGTAACGAAAAGATGGAGAGACAGAAGCTGGAGAAAGGACAAGAACTGTCTTGTGTTAATGACATTGGGAATTTGGTGACAGGACAAGGGGAATTTGGGTCAGCACAAACTTATCAGGCTAGTTGATGTAGCAGGTACCTAATTGAAAGGGTCTTACAGCCACTTGGCAAGGGACTATCTGAATAGAGAGAACTAAATTTCCCTGTTGTTTCCTACCCTCTGCTTTGAAATTTTTCTCTCTTTTATTCTCTATCTTCCATTAAATTTTGTTCATATACCTTTCCTGCTCTTTTTGTGTAACAACAATTTGCAGAGAACTTAAGTACCTTAAAATGGATGAATAGTGCATCCTTTTAAGACATGTAGTACGCAAGATATGGAATGATATATTTTGCCCATAAGAAAAGTAGTTGATGCTTAGGTTTGGGAGGAAGGGTGAGGAGAACTTCTCAAACCCCTCATGTCTAGACATGGACTCCCATTTTGTCTATTATTTTCAACTACTTTGTTGCACAGGCCAAGGAAATATCCAAATTAAATATGTTCTTACTAGATGCATTCCCACATACACACACACACCTCCCAGACTTAGAGAAATACTGGATGAAATTTCCTAGCTTATGCATTTGGGAGTCAGTTTGGATGGTTGCTTTGGTATCAGGTGGGACAGACCTTTCCTTGCCTTTTCAAGAGCTTATATGATGAACAAGATCATTATATCTAACATTATATACAAACCACAATACAAAACATGCAAAACCATTATAGAAGTCTCTTACCGATCAGAATTTCTATAAACGTTGATGGTTGCCTTGTGGTAATCTTTTAGACAGGGAGTGAGAAGTGTGGAAGAAAGGTATAGAAAGATAGTGAGAGACTTAGGAGCAAGAGACAGAGGAAAGTCAATTAGTTCTACAAGAATTTTGACAGCGCTCTGTTTCTACAAGTGAACAGATGCATTACATTTAAGGAGAGATCTTTCACCTGCAGAGGGAGAACCTGAATTCAGTGAAGAGGAAAAACAGGACAGAAGGAATAAAACAAAATGAGCAGGCTTCAGAAGACTTCTGTCACTCATCACAGTGGCATGAGAAGGAGACTAATGTCAAGAAGTCAAAAGCCCTAGGCATATCCTTACTTTTTGTTTCTGTTTTTTCTTTCTTCCCTCTTGACCAACTCATTATGACTTCAATGACCTTAACAGCTTAACGCTAATTTAGCAGCACTAAAGAAATACCTGTATGAAGGGAAGCCATTTGATTTGCAACAGAGTGGGGTAATACTATTTGAAAAATAATAAAAAGATATAGGCATAATAATGAACTTTTTTCTCTTGAGTGCCCCCAGAGCAAACATTTTATATGATAGCACATGTGCTATTAATGCCAATGCATATAACTGGTGGATTAGGAGGCAATGTTTTAGGCAATACACCCGGGATTGGTGCACTAGTCATATTTGTGGTTATCACTAGGAAGACAGTTTCAGTAATCTCTCTGTTCCTCTGTTATCTTTAATGTCTTTTCAACATGGTAACTCTCCTTTCTTCATTATTTCCCTGTCTTTATTCAGGAATAAACTCATAATTCCATGCACTTTCTTGGAAGAAGACCTCTATTTCCCCTCACCTCTCTGGGATTTCTGTGTATGTTCTACTTTTCAAAGAACAGAAAATCAGAGCTGTATCTCCTGTTATCATTCGGGAAGATATGATTGACTTCATGTCATCCACACTCCATCCTTTAAGATAATGGAAATCTTTCAGAGTTTGTCTATTCAATTATGTTGAGGATTTTAACTCTTGACCACTTCCATACACCCTCAGAACAAATTCAGTAACCAGTAAAGCTTACAGTGCTAAATAATGGTATGAAAAACACCACCACACAGTGCTGCAGCACACCCTTCACACTACTTTGCATCCTTTGTGCTTAAAATAACACTCATAAAATTTATAATTATCACAGAAGCATCCTTGGGATGCAGGAGAAACCCAAGCTCAGCCAAAGTCTGGTCTCCTCGGTAAAAAAAAATAGACATTATTTCACTAGGATGGATTTCGTATGGTTTGTACAGAGGAAAAGGTTTGGGTCTTGTGAAATAAAGAGATTTCTGCTGTGTGCCAGCATGCTTCTGACAAGATCTCATCAAAAATGCACCATGACCAAGTCTCCCCTTGATTCCTCCATAAAGCATGTAGCAACCTGTGTCTGCGCCACAGGAAAAGCTGTTCGAACAGATCATCCTCGGGACTCGACACTGAATGCGAAACCACACCAGAGAGCCTATGTAGTACTTTCCGTTTGTGACTCTGTTTATCATTCTACAAGTCTTGATTATTCTAATGACATTGGGCCTCCGTGGAAACATATTGTTTATACCCCCAAGGAGTTTGCTGCACACACAAATATTCTCAATCTACTGTATAAACAAATGTGTTATTCAGCAGACAGCTGCAGTTCTGCTGCTGATAACTGGCAAAGGGACTGAAAACAACATAGCAAATATAACCCACCTCTAAGTAGTCTACGGACAAGTATGGAGAGATGTTTTCTGCCATTTCAGCAACCTTTGGAGCTTGCACTCCTATACGCTTTGGGTCCCCCAAAGATTTTAGCTTAAACTTCAACTCTGGACCCTGGATCTAAAGCTTTCTTTTTTCCTATTGTAGAAAATATCTGATCATGGTTTTCAGAAAAGAAGTCAGTTTTCATATTCACAACTTTGTGGATATATTGTGTCCTCTGTTAAAAATATGCAAGTTCAACTATTTGTCAAACTCAGACCTTCATAGAAATACTTTTTCACTGAAATTGTAGTGTTGTTTATGTTCCCTACTTTAGCGACTCTGGTCATTCACAGAAGGGCTTGATTTTCTTAGATCCTGGTTTTGAAAAGCAGCTTGGATTCTGGTGTTGAAAAGGAACTTTCAAAAGGTATTTAAAGAGTTTAAATCCTNAACCCACACGGTTCTCTGGTAAAAACATGCAAGTTCAACTATTTTTCAACCTCAGACCTTCACAGAAGTTACATTAACAGTTCACAGTTACATTAAATTCATCAGTATTATTGAAATAATTCAAAATGNTGTCCTCTGTTAAAAATATGCAAGTTCAACTATTTGTCAAACTCAGACCTTCATAGAAATACTTTTTCACTGAAATTGTAGTGTTGTTTATGTTCCCTACTTTAGCGACTCTGGTCATTCACAGAAGGGCTTGATTTTCTTAGATCCTGGTTTTGAAAAGCAGCTTGGATTCTGGTGTTGAAAAGGAACTTTCAAAAGGTATTTAAAGAGTTTAAATCCTGAACTCCCCTTGGAGGGAAGATATCCATAGATATTTAGGGGGACAGGGAAGAAAGAAGGAAAGGAAAAGCAAAGGAAGCAGAAAAAAAAAAAAAAAAAAAAAAANCAGTTACATTAAATTCATCAGTATTATTGAAATAATTCAAAATGAAATATGTAAGCTGATTGATAGCCTAAATAAAATGTAGTTGAAATCATCTTGTGCCACAAAGAATTAGGAATCAGGACGAAGCTCACCAAAAGCATTTCAGTGTGAGAATCAATGCGATCTCGCGAGTGCGTATGGACCCCTGATTTGTGATCCTTCTCAGTACAATGCGAACNGTTACATTAAATTCAATCAGTATTATTGAAATAATTCAAAATGAAATATGTAAGCTGATTGATAGCCTAAATAAAATGTAGTTGAAATCATCTTGTGCCACAAAGAATTAGGAATCAGGACGAAGCTCACCAAAAGCATTTCAGTGTGAGAATCAATGCGATCTCGCGAGTGCGTATGGACCCCTGATTTGTGATCCTTCTCAGTACAATGCGAACATCTAGAACTCCCTTTGAATTGTCCTGTGAACACAAATGTAGATTTCCTTCCTTCCATCCTTTAGACCAGGTAGGTGGCCTTTCACTGCAAGACAGTGAACTTACAAAAGTAAAACACCTCATCATGTCTAGTCATGAAATAAGGGATACAAAGTCAACTTGTTTAACCAACAACAGCCTTAAATGATTCTGGCAGTCATTTTTTGTGTTTTCTTTTCTTTCCCCACTCCCCCATACGTTATCTCCCTCAATTGTGGATCAATCCCCCTCTAAATGAAAAGGCACCACACAACAAATAAGCTGATCAGAAGGAGCAGCTTGTAAAATTGATTGCCATTTTCTGTCCTTCCTTCTTTGCACACACAGACACAAAATACTTACAAAGAAGACTCCATAAATAAGAAAGAGCTGCTGCTTTGCCTTGGCAACACTTTGGTGTACAATAAGTAACTCGTGAGATGGTCATTTGTGTGGCCCAAAGCAGTCTGCCCTCCTAGATACCTGCCTGGCTTTCCCTGGGTCTAGAGCTCTCCATNAATCAGGACAAAGCTCACCAAAAGCATCTCAGTGTGGGAATCAATGCGATGTGGCAAGTGCGTATGGACCCCTGGGTTCTGATGCTTCTCAGTACGATGTGAATATCTAGAACTCCCTTCGAATTGTCCTGCAAACACAAATGTAGATTTCCTTCCCTCCATCCTTTAGGCCGGGTATGTGGAATTTTGGGGATACTGTAAGACAGTGAAATTAAAAAAGTAAAACACTCCACCGTGTCTAGTCATGAAATGAGGGAGATGGTCATTTCTGTGGCCCAAAGCAGTCTGCCCTCCTAGATACCTGCCTGGCTTTCCCTGGGTCTAGAGCTCTCCATGAAAATACCCAGAAAAGAGCCGTACAATTTTACTAGGACTATTTGTGTTCTAGTAATGCCAGGACACAGCAGTGATAGAGCTGAAAGTGTCTGAATCTCAGTGCCTTTTTAGCTCTCTGAAGCACTCAGATGGTGAGGTGCTGAGGAGAACAACACCACATAAGACATTCATGCAACAGCTACGAAGTTGGGACAGGAACCATCCTTTCCTGACAGGGGGATTGTGAAGATAAAACACATTAAAATATCAAAGTGGTCAGAGCTAGTGTAGAAGGAGAGGTTCTTAGAAACATCTCAGATGATTGATTCTAGGAAGAAAGGTTATAGCTCCAGAAGAGCAATTCTGCTTATGCTGAGTCTGTGTTCATTTAGTTCTGTCTATCTTTTTGACCAAGATTTCCATATGGAAATCTATCTGCTCACCATAGAGTTGTTTATAGTTTTACTCTGTCTGGTACCTTGGCTAGCTAAAACCACTATCTTCTAATTACACTCTCATAAATTTTAAGGCCAGAAGAGCCATTATTTTAATGTAGTCTGACTTTTTCCATACTGCAAGCCATAGAATTTAACCAGCGACTCCTCTATCAGGCCTGTAACTTCTGGTTGAAATACTGTGTCTCTTTAGGAAAGGCATCTAATCTTGATTTAAAGACTTCTTTAAAGACTACTTAACAACTCATCAAGCTTGTCTGGGGTTTCTTCTTTGGTTTATAGAAGTAATGAACCGAGTCCCCCATCCTCCCCTCCTGGAGATGCTTCTTAATGGAAAGTAAAAATGCCACAATTACGACACACCATGTGTGGGACATAAAACCTCACTCTCACTCTAGTATCTGTATCGTATTTAATAAAGTACCAACAGAGCAGCAATAATGTACACTGGGAATCAAGCATCATAAATAAAAGGAGGAAAATGTAATAATGGGAAGTTAGAGAAAAAATATGAAAGCGGCTGTAAGAACAAAAACAGACAAGGGATAAACAAAACAAAAAACTCCCAGCGAGGCATAGAAATTGTATATTTAAAAGTAGGTGCACTTTTAGATGAATTTCTCTGAGTAGAAGAAGAAATACCCAGGCATGCATATACATACACATATACACACACACCACTTGCCAGATCTTACCAGATGATGTAGTTGAGGCTGGCTGAACTTAATTAACTTGGATGAGTGGTTTTAGATTTTAACCTTCCTTGTTTATTTGCTATCACTGTGCAGTGGTAAAGGCTTTCAGACGTGGAGGGAAGGGAGGGAGGACTGAAGCAGTTCTTGAAGGGAACAATAAGCAGCTCCATATTTGTCCAGTTTGTTTTTAGGGATGCAGGATAATTGCTCAGCTGCTGTAAACCAGCACAGCTCTGATACTGATCTACTCCAGCTGAGAATCTGAGGCTTTTCTCTCTGGATTTTAGAGACAGTTAATAGTTTCTTTTTCACTATGGCCACATCTATGCTACTGAAAGAATTACTGTGGGGGCCTGTCGTCTGCCCCTAAATCCACTTGACGTGGTTTGACCACTTCCCTATTTCTCTTAGCCTCCAAAACAAGCTCTTCAAATCTAAATTCCTTAATGAGAATGGCCCCTGGCTCCTGCTGGTTCCTAACCATGCCTTGGAACTGTTTGGGAAGGTGCTAATTGGCCTGGGCCAAAGGCTTGGCAAGGAACCCAGGAGTTTGGGTAACTGCGCTCTGAAGCCAAAGCTTCTGCCTTGGCTCTAGGGATTCAAATGAGTTAGACATTGCCTCGGTGTCTAGAGCAAGGTGGTATGTGGGGGTCCTTCATGCCAGAGTTTAAGTATATAGGGACCTTTAACTGCTTATTTTATTTTATTTTACTTCCCAGACTCCCTAACAAGTCACAAACCCCATGCAGAAGTCAAAGATTCCACAACACTTATGTCTCAGTCTGGTGTTGGAGGGTTTCCACGGATATGAAAATCTACCTTAAGTGAATGTTGGGAAAGAAGGAAAAATCTTCCTGTTTCATTGGAGAGGGACACAGAGCCAGATTTAAAACTGAAGAAAATAGGTCCAAGGTTCAAGATGCAGCTGAGTTCTACAGCAGATGCAGGTTCTTACTTGCCTGCTGAGGGATCCTTACAGGGATCCTTTCCTCATCAGAAACAGCCTTGTCCAGGCTGTATTATGCTGGTCTGGCAATGCCTATCAAAGGCAATTAAGGCAGAAACAAGGAGGGCCGCAAATGTTTGTCCATCTGTGCTCCCTGACCTTTGTTCTGGCCGTTTGCTCCTGCCTGCGAATCTCAGCTCGCTGCTTCTGAGGAAGGTGGATTAGTCCCTCGCACATAAACACCCTGCCAATTTGCCATGGGGGGGAAACTCATTCCTGACCTCCGTGTTGACAGTCCGTGCGGATGAGCAAGAATCACCACGGGAAAGGATTTCACCTGACAGCGAAAAGACTGGCAGACACATCTAGAAGCACAATTCAGCCCTGGAAAGTGTAAAAACAGCACAATCTTACTCAGTAGATCTGCTCCCTGGGCCAATTCTGCTGCCTCAGTATTCAAAAATAACAACAGCAAAGCAGGAGGAAGATTTTACTTGTGTCAGCCTTGCTGAGACCTTCAGGTCAAATGAGTATTTTCCTGAAGTCCTGCATCATCTTGAGGAGGTCAACAAGGTATTCAGATGTTTCAGCACTAGTGTGTTAGTGGCAGGGTTCAAAGCGGTGGTCCCACTGGGCTCCTCATGGTGCTGTCAAGGCTGTTGTTGGTGGTGTGGGCCAGAATGGGTACAGGGTGCAGTAACCGAGATTCCCACTCCTGGATGAGATGATGTATGAATGCCGGGAGTAAGCGAATGCATTTCCAAGAAGTGCATTGAGAAGTAAGTTACTCTGAAGACCTTGAAAGACTTCAAGGCTTCTGCAGATAATTGGAACAGGTTGCCCAGGGAAGTCACCGTCCCTGGCAGTGCTCAAGAAACATGTAGATGAGGCACTTAGAGACATGGTTTAGTAGACACGATGGTGATGGTTTATATTTGGACTTGGTGGTCTTAATTTCCAACCAAAATGATTCTCTGAATCTATAACCATGTCCTTGCTAACTGAATAAAGAGTCAGCAGATTAGTAGCTATCTATGCCCATTCAGGTTCTTGTCTTCTTCAGGAATGATGTCTAACAGGAAAGAACAAAAAAATGCGGTGGCAGTATGCATCACTGTTAGTAGGAGGCACTGATGGTTAGAACACTCACCGTAATGAAAGACAAGGATCCAAGACTCTTCTCAGCCTGCTTGAGCTTCCAGTTCTCACACATGAGGTCTCACCTGTCCTCTGGAATGTGTGTGCATTTTGCCTGAGATCAGTCTTGGGATAAGGAAGGGAAACAGTCTTTGGGATGGGGATGAAAACACCTGGTGTCCCTCTTCCCAGCCAAATGCTCTAGACTAGGGCCAGGGGCAGGTTCCCTCTTGCCTGATGTCTATCTATCTGGTCCCATGATCTTACATTCCTGGCTGTGCACTCACCCAGAGTGCCCTGTAACATGGTGGTTCAGTAGCCTTCTGGGATGGGAAAATAGATGGTTTCCAGCCATTCAGACTAAGGAGGTCCTGAAATTCAGATCTCTTGGGCTGAGTACATGATGCAACATATTAGACCACCATGGCCAAAGTGGATGGCCACATCACTGTGAAATAGGACTGTGTTTGATGGTGCACTAGCTGGTATTCACTAGCTGTGAATATGCCACAGAATATTCACTTCTGACTTCATTTATTCTGGATAACTTTGACAGTAGTATTATTTGTGCTGGAAGGCTGGAACCTGGATTAGTGTTGGGTGCCTGCTAGACTTAAGTCCTAAATTCAGAAAGCTGAGTAAGTAACTGAAGAAGCTGAAGTAACTCCAGTTCTCCAAATTCTTAGTTCTCACTACTTGTAAAAGGGGTACATTAGTCATGGAAAACTGGATAGGCAGCATGGAGTAAGTCCCTTCTTGAAAGAAACCTCTATTTAAGCTTGTGCTGCACTAGACAGATATATTATTATCCTCAAAAGATTGGTCCTTGACAAGAATGGGAAATAAAAAGGAGAGTGGAATAACCAAGAATAAATGAATAAACACCCAGGGACTTAACATATTTTACATAACTGGTCTTCAGGAGATGCCCAGTGGACGTTTGACTCTCATAGTCTCTAGCTATATTAGCTCTTTCATGGATTCAGAAAGTAAATTGTAATATGATGTTATTGACCACCTTTTCCTGATCATAATTCCAGCAGTCTAACATCACACAAACCAGACATACGAAACACCCTAGTCCTAGGTCTTTTCTTCCCCAAATACAGCTTGAGTTTTTGATTTTAGCTCAGGAGGTGCTTCCAGGGTGATATTAGCCAGCTGTCACTGGAAGATCGGTTGATATTAATGACAACTGGCATGTCTACTCAGTGAGCTGAGCTCATCACTGCAAAATCAGATGGACTTTATTTCAAATGAAAAAGGAAATCGCAAGAAGCCAAGTCAAATGAAAAAAGTGCTGCTGATTTAAAAAAAAAAAAAAAGAAAGAAAAAAACAAATCCCCAAAGCCCTCAGAATTTACCACCTGAATTTAGTCGTTGTGAGTGCAAGGAGGCCACAGAACAAGATTCTGTGTACACAAAAAAGAAAAATTCCTCATTGCTTGTTCAAGTAGTTTATTGCACCTCAACTCTTACTCCCTTACAACTGCAGATCTGAACATCTGAGCCTACAATTTTAACAATGCACTAAAATCCTGGCTTAAAATAACACTCGGTCTGTGGCTTGCCAGTCAAAATGCATCCTGCACCCTGCCAGACTTGTTTTTTGTGTGTGCTCCGGTATAGTAAGCATTAGGCCTACAATTCACCCAAGGAAATGCATAACTTAATGTGTATGAGTAGTCACATAGACTGTGAGACACAAAATGTGCAAATATGTTTACACACCTTACTGATTCACTCGTTAGTACATAAAACTCATATTATATTTCTATCAAAATGAAATTTTAAGTTAACTTTCCAAATGCCACAGGCCTGTGTATTTACCAAGAACAACATTTAGCTTTCCCAGGTAGCATTCCTCAGGGCTGGAGAACCTGGAGCAAAGAGAAAATCAACCCAAACAGGGTTTCCTGATACAGGGTGAAAGGAAAAATTCCATAGATATAAAGTATATGTACATTTATGGTTAAATATTGGAAATGTAATTTAAATGAGAAATCCAATGTGAATGCAAAGCAATTACTGACACTTAATATTAGTCGGACTAATAAAGCAGCAATTAAACCTCATTATACAGCCATAAAATTGATGTGTAATAGATTGATTGCACCAAATGCTCCTACTGATATTTGATGGCTTATCATAGACAAGGTGAACTTACTCATGTAATTGGCAGATCGGAGTAATTTAGTGCAATATATTTAACCTTATTGCAATTCTTGGCTTCAAATGACATCGGTGACAGTACAAGCAAATAAATAAACAGAATGAAAGGCGAATGAAATAAAAAAGCCTTCAGACCAGCTTGCTCTATGGCAAATATTCTCTATTCCATAGTATAATATTCCTTCTCCCAGGAGAGCCACAGTTATTTGAGAATCTTCTTGCCAGCAGCACAATTTGGATCTTGCACAGCAGTGCTGCTTCATTGTTCAGTCCTTGAATTGAACGTGAGGGGCTGAAGGAAGCCCACATGTAAATGTTTCACTTCATGTTTACAGCTGACACAGAATTCAGCACCTTGGAGTATATTAAGTTCTATGATTAAAAGAAATGGCTGTTGGGAACCTAAAGGGTAAGCAGTGAGGGGACCATCAATAAGAATTATATACTCTCCTCTAAAATTATACCTGAATATACCTGGAGATATATTCATACCTAATCGTTATATTTAATCAGTTCTAAGAGTTCAGTATATTGGGTTCAGTTCCATTTTTAATACACAATGTATACGTGAGCGGATATGACTAATCTATAATAAAAAGCTCAAATGGCAATAAAGCAGAATACAGTGAATTGATGAGTGAAAATAACAAAATTTCAGGTTTTGATTCTTACTACTCTTCATATCTCTCATCTCAGTGGAAACCTTAACTTACCATCTTTGGGCTTCACGGCATCTTTATTAACCATATAGCAAGGAAGTTAAATGAATGATCATATTCTGTGCTCCAGTAACAACCCGCTTGATCAAGAAAGCTTTACCTTTCTACACGGACCTCATCACTATAACATCTGAATGGTTCACGAGCTACATAAATGTCAAAATCGTTTTCATGGGGAAGAAATTGTCTGAAATGCATCAGTATTTTGACTTACCCCCAGGATCCTGTGGTTAAGTAAGATTTTAAACCTCAGTTTCCTGTAGAGTTAGCCAGAAATCATGATTTTGGG
The DNA here is from genome assembly GCA_013389825.1 of Crypturellus undulatus. Classification (NCBI taxonomy): domain Eukaryota; kingdom Metazoa; phylum Chordata; class Aves; order Tinamiformes; family Tinamidae; genus Crypturellus; species Crypturellus undulatus. The sequence continues at coordinate 113,798 of VWPW01022501.1, forward strand.
GAGCAGGGGATCTATTTTAAAAACCCTGAGTAGATTGAGGTCAACAGAAAACTTGATGTAAGGAGTTTTGCAGGGATACTAGACATGCAAGGACATGAAAGGGAAGTATAGGCCTCACATTCCTCACATTGGGGAATAGGCTAGTTAGTAGCTTTTCCTCCCTTCTACTCCTCAAAAACCTACCAACCAAAATCACAGAGTGGGCAAATGGATCGTTTTGTATTTCCGATTATTTTTTTGAAATCTGTGGAGATTTTCCAAGCCAGACACAGTACGTGATTGGTACAGGCTGTGCTGCCATCGGGTGACATGACATGATGGACCTCTTTGGCCTGTGAAGCAGTTTGGGAAAGGCTGTCCTCTTAACTGTAACTATGGAAATCAGAGCTCTTATTTCTTGCCTCAATATGAACTTTGAAGCTTGATTTTTGGCACCCAGGCTTGCACATTTTGATCCGTGTTTTGAGAAATATCATTTAGATTAAAGTTTCAGAATTTGAAGTAGAAATTTAACATATAAGTTGCCTTTAACATCCTTTTCAAATATATAAGTTGCCCTATAGTAGATTTTTATAGTCTCCTCTCCACTCCAATATTCTCCTGGAATGTACAAGACTGCAATGAAGATATCAATGGGGATATTTTTCACACACTGTATCAAAACTATCCAGAATTTCATTCCTTTTCTTTATTATTATTTTTCCTAAGCAGTTCCCCATAGAAGATGTTGCTATGTTTTCAAAATCAATAAGGTCACCCCAGCCAGTGCGTGTTTTGACCACAAATGGTGTTTCTCTCTTGGTATTCGGCACCTTGTGCGCACCTCTGTTCATTCGTTATCAGCCTCTCTGGTTCAGATGGCTCTGTTCTTTCATCGTGACTCTTTCAAGGAGTTTGTTTAGTTTAAAAGGACTGAAAATTTTTGCCGAGACAAGACAACAGTCTTTGAAGCTATAAAAAGACTGCTGCAAAGAAGGGAAATGAACTGTTTCCTATATTTGCAGGGAAGAAGAGAACTAATGGGAATAAAATAGAGGTAGGGGATGCACCTGATGAGCATTTGCTGGAGAGCCTGTGAAAATGAAATTTTTAATGAAGTGAGAGTGAGGGAAACGTGTCATGTTTACTTATAGATGGGCAAATGTCTTCTGGGACAGTGGAACAAGCAATATTCTGAGGTCTCTTCCTCATTGATGCGATGATGACAACAATACTGAGAGATTATGGCAGGCATAAGATGCCCACCACACAGTGTTTAATATGGTCTCTCATTAGGAAAAAACTGGGAGTGATTAGGTTAAGATTAAAGACATATTCTGAGGAAATAGTAAACCTTCTGAGTAAATCTTAAGATCTCTGAAGAATGCAATTTTGAGAGGGTATAGAAATAATATGCCAGTGAATTTTCAATATGGGGAAAATTTTCATCTCAGCAAATGTAGACAAAATTTTGTATTTGCTAGGACAATTTGTTATCTCATTTGTTAAAGCATTCCCTATTGCCTGGACTTTAGTAGCTTTATAATACGTACAGCAAGTGGCTCCCTGACGTGCTCAGCTCTCTCCTCTACTTGAGGAGTCAGGACTAGCTGAGACCTGACAGCTCCCTCTTAGAAGGCTAAGGTCAATTGAGATGACTTCTCTTCTACGATACCCAGCCGAATCCCTGTGTGATCCTTACAGGCCCATCTCTTTAACGGGTGAAAGACAGCCAAGCTCTATTATCATCCATGGAGATACCCTGATTTATCCCAGCTGTGTGCCCAGGCAATGCACGCACGTGAATGCAAACGTACATATGCACTCAGCTGACGCCAGCGTTGCCCCCGGGGCACGAGTGAAGCAAGGATGGTGACGGTTATTTCAGCGTGGGCCCTCACCATAAGCAGAAGCTGCAGCCTCGTCCTCACTAATCCCTCCGTCCACGGTGGCAGCAGCCAGCTGGGCTTTGCAGGGCTGTGACATTGGCAAAGTCGGAGGTGGAGCGTGGTGGCTGCTCCTCTAGGCAGCCACATGTGTCACATATCACTGTGACTCATCTCGGACCTGAAATAGAACCTTGCGTGAAGTAAAATCCTTTCATTTTTAGGGATCGATAAGAGGGATTTGGGATTAATGTCCCCATTATGCATGTACAGCTGAGCTGCAAATATGCATTATGGTTTTCACATCTTTGTATCTATATATATTTTTTTTTGCGTAGCTTATTTTGAAATATCTGATATCAGCAGCTTCAATATTGGCTAAGGTGACTCATGGCCACTTTATGGTAATTCACATGCTCCTGATAACTGAAATGATGCTTAAGCATAGCTTGCTAGGAGGAAAACCAAGTTGTCTTCAACATAAGCTATGATAGTGTCAAACTCAATAGTTCTGCACAGAAAGTCAGTCTGGTGACCTCAGCATGACTGAAATGAGAGAGGACGTTTCAGTCTGTATTAACAAAATACAATGGAGGCATTTTGAATAAATTTGTAACCAACATATAGCTCTACTGGAAGACCTCCAAAGAGACAAAGCTCAATTAGTCCAGCCAAGATGTAGCAAAGTCAGAGCTCAGTGATCTGACATCCTTCTCAGAGAGGCAGAAAAGCAGCAGTGAATCCTTCCCGAGATCATGAAACTGAGCTCATCTGCTGCACCGAAGGCAGTCAGAACACTTTGTGTGCACAGAAAGGCTTTATCACTGGCACAGGCGAAAAATTACACATGAACAGTACAGAGAAATAATATAACAAGGCAATAACCAGTGGAAAAAACAGTAGCAGAATTCCTTTATCATCGTATGTTTTTGCCCATGATACAGTGTTAATGAACTGCTAATTATTCCTGTGAGACTGTGAAAGCTTAAATCCTTCTCCAGTGGTCACTGACAGCACCCATGCAAGTCCAAGTCTGAGTATTCATATCTGCTTTCATTGGAAGCACGTTTTATCACCAATTTACCTATGAAAGTTTCTTTTCCATCAAATATTATTATTCTTGTATTAATATGTTCCATTGAACTTACTGATTTGCTGATACATAAAGATCTTTGACCTTTTTATTCATACTTTTTTTTTGCTAGAAAATCATCTTTGTGAAAAGAGAATTTGCATAAAATACTGTCTGCTTTGACCTTAGAGACATTAAGATTTATTTTCTCTCTTTCCCCCCACCACAAACACAATTTTTTTTTTGGTCAGTTCTTCCAGCTTACTTTCCAGGTAGGAGAACAAACAGGGAAAGGAAAGGAATGGAGAAAACACAAATAGGCCAAATCTACTTTTTTGAACTAAAATTTGAAATTTTAAGATAGCTTCAGGAAAAAAAAAAGCCAAAATTATGTCAATGAGCTAATATCAGAAAATCATTACATGTGCACTTTTAGATCAATTTTACTTATAAGATTGGTTAAAAAAAAAAATGATTTCATGCCTTAGGGGACACTGTACTAGCAGTAGCTGAAGGCTGGCTGTAAATGTGAAACAAGCAGACATGCCCTGAACTGAATCTGCTCCTATAAGATTTCCAGCCTAGGGCAGCATTCCTTCAAGGATATACGTATATCTGCTTAACTATACACATGATGCTTCATTCCACTGAAACCAACAGGAGCATTTACTGTGCATCAAGTTAAGCATTTACACAAATCTCTGTGATAATGCAGTTTAATCTCAAGACTCAAGTGCCCGGATAAATCTTGGGTTATTCAAACCAAACTTCAAAGCTTTTTACATTCACTTAGCACCAATTATTACCCAAACAAATCAAGTGGACTGTATTATATGCTAAGTTTTTAATTCATAGATGTGACATTACCGTGGCTTTTTTTCTTTTCAGCTGCATACTTTTTACCTCACTCAGAAAGGATTCCTTATTAAAGCTGGTATTAAAAAAAAAAAAAAAAAAAAAAAAGCTAGAAAACGCCTGGAACAAAGTAACTGTAACTGTAAAATGTCCTTAAAGGCCAATTAGGAATTGCAATACTGGGAGTTTTATTACAACTAACTCCTCCTTAATTATCAATCAATGGATTCTGTAGGAAAAAAAAAATCTCAAATTCACAGCTGGGAAAATGATGCTAATTATTTTCTGTTAATTAAGGCTGTGCTGGGATTCAGACTTGCCATCCTTCAAATAAAGGATTGACATATCAATGCTAACATAATGCTTAGGGTCTTTTCCAAAGGCTTTTTTCTAATAGTAATAAATTGGTGTCACGTTATTTTAAGTGTCTTAAGCTATCATGCTATTACCTAACCCTCATATATAGTGAAAAATATGTATCTATCTCTGTAGCCATACAGACTTCTAAAATGGAAGATGAATATTCATCATTTTGCACGGTAGTTGTTATAATGCTAGAAAGAAGGAGTTTTAAACATGCTGCAGCTGACAAAAGTGAGGCTAGAATAATTTGAATGGCACTAGGGTACTCAAAATATCATAGAAATTAGAATTAAAAACTTGACTGAATTTCTGGACACATCATGTTCACATAAAGTACAGTTTTTTCTATAAGGGACCAAGTTTTCATCTCCGTTGTGCTATATTTAACCCTTCAGTCCTTCTTCATTACCCTGTAGGAGTTTTCCAAACAACAGACTTTGAAATATTTTTTATGATTTTTTTCTTTTCTTTTTTTTTTTTTTGAAAAAGGCAATCAAGGTTAATTTATGAGTAAAGCAGTCTCCTTGCTTCTTTTTTTCGCTTGTTCCTCATTATCTCCTTCATTTGTTGTAGCCAAGACTGATGAAAGAAATAAGATGGTGGAAAAAGATTTAAAAAGTTAATATTCTGCCAAATATCACAACAAAGACCATATAGACATGGAATACGTTGGAAATTAAGTTCCAGATGAAGTCATGCACAGTCTTAGGAGCACTTGGCCAAAGATGCAGAGATGTTTCAAATATTTATTAACCATCTAAGATAAAAAGTTTGGGTGGGGAGGTTGTTGGGATGAGAATTTTGTCTGCTTTTGGAAAAGCAGATGTCAGATAAACATTTCTGAAAATATATGCCCCACACACCAGCACAGATTCTTGGAAAACATAATAATGAGCAGCTTAAAACATGGGAGACATTGAATCCGGGCAGGCACAGGAATTGACCATGACGTCTCGATCATTCCTGTGGCTGCAGAAGGATGTTCTGGCAGGACCTGTTGGATGACAGGGCTGGGCAGTTCCTCCTTTTCCATCCTCCTTGCACAGATTACCAACAGCCTTATCTATACTTGTTTGCTATGGGATTTATGCCACAAAACCTGAGCTTGTTCGACAGATGTCATGAAAATGACCATAGCACCCAATTACTATTGATTAACTAGACTAACTAGCATAGAAAAACCAAAACGTGGTTCACCCATTGTAATTCAGGTATCTGCAGTTTTAAAGGTTGTGATTGTCACTTTTTTTTTCCCCTAATGAACAGAATAGAACAAAAACCTCCAGAAAGTCCTTCATCTCATATGAAAATAATATAAAAAGGTCACAGGAATTATCTCCTTATGGTGGACATTTCTCCCCACCAATTGAAAATAACACATAACTGAGTGGAAAGAGAGGACAGAGGCTTCATCAATGAAGTCTGAGGCTTTCAGTCATCACTTGAACAAAGAGTTTGTTATTAGCATCGTCTTGTTTTTTGTTTATGGGGGGTGAAGATAGAGGAAGATATTTTTTGGAGTCTGTGTAAACTTAATCCTTTTGCACAGGTTTCTACAGTTTAGTGGCCAAGTTGATCCCATGTAGTCCTGTTGTACATGTAAGAATTTTCATTTCAAAGAAAATTAAAGTCATATTTGTATGGCATGGGGAGATGCACAAATAGATGGTAGGCAAGTTAGGACAATAGATTTAACTCAACTTTCCCCATTTCTTCAAGAAGCAAACTAAATGGAATCTGGAGCGTGTATCCTTCCATTTACCTGATCCTTATCTACCCCAAATAAAAAAATATTTTACCCATGCTAGGTGATTACAAAGCTTTCTCTCAGCTTTTGTAATTCATTTGTGCCTTCTAGCAGTCATGAGTCATGGGTCTTTTACACTTGTCAAGTACACCTAATCCCTACCCTTCATGGCCCAGAAATCCTAAAGATGGCTGAACATGTAATTGCCTTGAAGTGTAAAATATTTCCCACATTATTTATTATAGCATTGCCTGCTACCACCTCTATAGTTAAGGTTGTGTCAGCATTTTCATTATGAGCCCCTATTTTCAGCTGTAAAAATGTGCTTCAGGCTGGAACTCAGATACTAGTGATTTTTTTTTTTTACTGTTTTTTAGAAATAAAGTTACCTTGGACATTTTTTAAGTTTTTCCTTCTATGCTCACAAACATGCACATGCCTACACACACATTTCTATTTAACATGCATTCAGGAATACCTACAATGGCATAATTACTGCAATAGATATTGTCATAATCAGCTTTGATTTCAGCTCCTACTAACAAATATTTTATCTTCATGAGGGAATTTTTAGTGCTAGCACAAATTTTATTCTGAGTTGTTGCCATTTTTCCAATCATACTGATAGTTACCAGTAACTAGGCATTGCTTTATGTAAGTCTCATATTTTCATTCTGTTTGGATCAGCTTCTCTTCTGGACCAACTCCAGCAGAGTCATGATTTCATCTGTAGTCTTGGATTCTGAGCACTGGTGTGAATCCACCAAGTGCACATGATTTAGTTCAGTGCAAAAGATTATTCATTTTGTCAGGAGATGCTTTTAAACAGATTCTAATATTCTAAGACGTAGAATAAACTTTGGCCAATTTATGCTTCTCCTATGAACTGGCACAAGATATTTCATAGACGCTCACATCATAGGAGCATTGGTCACGAAAGCTTATTGTACATAATTATTGTCTATTTTATGTATCACAGACTGTTTTTGTTATTCTGTGTTCTTTAGGGCCTTATTTTACCTTTATTTTCATTATCTTTAGTGATAATAATAATAATATTGGTAGACCAAGGAGGATTGAAAGGAGGAAGCTTATTGTCTTTGATAAAGTCAGATAACTTGCTCTATCTGTGGAATTTCAATTTTGTTTTCCTACTTATTTTTCTCTTCTTTTACTCAATATCGTAAAAACAAATGCAGAAAACTAAGGATGTTGTGCATGACTGTCCTCATGTGGCGTTCTAGATGTTGCTGGAATTTAAGCTAATATTAGTCAGTGCCAAACTGATCGTGTACGTTTGTTCTGAAAAGTCAAGGGCAGGTTTTCACATTGCTTCCTCATAATAACATGCTCCTCCTACAATCAAAACCTACAATTCCATCTGCAAGTTTTTCAGTGTGATTATGGTTTATAGCCTTGGTGCAGTCACCTCTCTAGCTCCAAAAATTTCAGACCTGTCATCACTTCTAAGGCTTTGTTTTTTCTTTGTTTTTGAATCTTTCTGGACCTACCTTGCAAAAAAATCTTTGCTAAAATTTGATAATGTTGGAGGCTATCCAAAATTCCTGGATGCCCATGGACTTGACATGAAACCTGCTGGGACTATGGTTTTGATGGAATTTTATGTCAAGATTACGTCTTAGGTTTGTTCAGGCTTTGAAATCCACATTCTACACAAAGAAGCTGAAATCAATTAAAGCCAAACAAATATATTGCCATAACGCCTGGCTCAGAACAACTAAATTTCATTCAGAAATGACAATAACCTTCTCAGCTTGAAACATATTACCTCAAACTAGAATACTAGAATGTACAGCGACAACATGAAATATTGTTAATATGTTCTGAATAGACTTAATCCAAAAAAAAAAAATCCAGCTATGTTAAAATCATCCAGAAATAGAAACATAAATCAATGACAAAATTCCTTAGTTTAGTTTACTGAGGTATGTACCTGTTTATAAAAGACCATTGAGATTACACCTTTATTAGGGGGCGAAAACTTTTTGCTATAACATTAATCACATAGTTTTCAATTCCCCTGTCAAATCTAGTTAGGAGTTCAACCCTTGTTATTCATTGGAATAAATGTTTCCAAAACCTCAAGCTTTAAATGAGTAAAACTTCTCTATTGAAAGAAAGGTAGGATTTGTCTGATCAAGTGCAGACTTCTGGGTGTCTGCATCTGAGGTCTAGTTTCACCTAGGCTCTCTTTATAATCAATAATAAGAAATAGACACATTTAACTGTGATTTATCTGACTAGAATTATTTATTTTAAAATGGAGCATGACCGAGTAAGATCTAGAAATATGGACACCTGCACGGATTATACTTGAAGCTAAGAGAAATCGAGACATCTGTGCTAGAGATATCTACACTATTTATACTACATGCGTCCTGTCTTGGGTTGCAGAGCTTGTGGGTGTTGTCTACATGGTAAATATATCTATTTGGTTAGATGCTTCATGACCTGTAAAGACCTAAAGGTTGAAATGCTTCAGATATAAGTCTTTTTGTCCTCACAGATAGCAGAAAATACAGCTCAGATCTAGAGATCCTGTAAGAAAACAGATTTCACTTTCTTGGCCATACATGGACCTGCTCCCTTTTTTTATTATGTCAAGTGAGATTTTAGGTAAAGGGACTATCATCCTACAGAGATGGAAGCTGTAAAAATACAACACAGATGAATATGAGTTTGTCCTTGTCTATGACAGAATAAAGGAAAAACAGGGATGGACGTGGGGAGAGATGGAGGATTATAAGGAAAAACTGACAAAAAATCATTATTATTTATTTACCACAAGAAAGATGTAGCAAAAACGGTGATGTAGGAAAGTTAACTGTATGTCTGACACATCTTTCTAGGTGTCTGGAGTAGCATTCATCTCATACTATTGTAGTAACCTACAAGTCATGTACACATCTAAATGCTTTCTACAGTAGGAGGTCCTGAGAAATAGAAGGATATTTCTGAAAGGAGATTCATCCCATCTATCTCAGACAAAAGGTAAAATTGCCTCACCAAATTTTATCAAAAATAACTCTCTTAAATCAAAAGTATTTTTTTAGAAGAAAATCATTGCACAGAACCAAAACAAACACGCAAACAAAGCCCCAAAACCAATCCAAGCTTGTACATATCTATCATATTTAAACTTCTACATAGCACCATCTTACCTGGGTCCCAAATTTTGGAGGATTCAGTTTGCCCCCTTGCTTCAGCGAGTTTCTGTTTTAGGCTATGGAGGTCTTTGCTCTCCTTTTTCTGGGTTTTGACATGGTCAACAGAACCAGGACAGCCACCAGCGGGCAGGAGTTGAGGTGCCATCAACCTTGCTGCTACAATGGCCTTTGAAATCATATGGTGACCTCTCTTGAGGGCAACCTCTGCAACCATTAACACCTTTAATTAACTCTGTGGTTCAGCTAAGTAACCAAACAAGCAATTTCACTTGGGACTCAAACATTTAGTTTCAACCCCCACCACTACCTTGTGCAGCTTCATTTTATGCACTGGAGATTTCTTTGATTTAGCAGATGATGTTTTATAGCTAACTTACCAAAGGAGGACCTATGACCCGGTCCAGTCTAGCGTAGTTTAATATCTTTTCCTGATCTTAACTGCTGTTTCAGGGTCTGCAGGAACTCTATATCCCCAAGATAAAACAAAAGAAGAATTCTTACTGGTAATAATTATAATTATGTCCCACATTATTGTGCAATGGTATAGGAAAAATAGCAGAAAATAATTACAAGAACGGGATGGTTTGCCTCATCAACGTACCTACTTCTTTTCATTTAATACAGAATAAAAGTAGGCAGTTAACCTGCAATAAACATATAGTTTTTTGATGATGAATTTGAGGCACAGTGACTATCGCTCTTTGTGTTTTATATGATCCAGTTCAGGACTATCAAAAAAGAAGGGAAGGAGCACACATATACTAGTACTCCATTTTTTTGTGTATCATTTTCTTCTAGATCTTACTGGAGAGTCAATGTAAGCATTTGTAGTTTGAAGTTACTAGTGCAGTTTTCCTTGTTTTGTCCAACTAGTTTTCCTATTTCATTGCTATATGTTGCCTATATGTTGCCTTAATGCATAAAATTAATTTGAATGTCTTGCACTTGAAAGCATCCCTTGTGCTTCAGTTTTTCTTTTTTTTTTTAATAGCACCTTAGACTGAAAGTTTACTGGTGCATATGGGATAATGCAGACATTATCCTTAAAGTCCAGGTAAAAGAAAGTGATCTGAGTGATATAAAGACTGATATTTAAAGAGAGAAACTACAGGAATGAGCCCAAGGAATACACAGGACTGGAACCAGAACACTTCAGTGACTTACATGGACCTATTAAATATCACTTTGTAACATTCAGATATAAAGAATATATAATAGTTATAGACTGACAGGTTATTTTACATTTGTATATCTTACCTTTTGTAGTTAGTTCAGTATCTGAATCCTCTATTTTTCCCCCTTTTGTCTCAAATTATTCAGAAATGTTACTGAATAAAATGTTAGCATTGCCAAAAGTGATTAAGTCTGATTAACATGAAAGTCTTTTATATGTTGTCATTTTTTTTATAAATTTATCTCATAGATAGAAGTTTTCTGAAACTGAACTGACAATCTGATAATATTTTATCATTTCCATTACCTTTGAGTGACTTTAGTAATTTACTCAAACTCAGTCTTGTTCCAGTTTGTCAGAGATTTCACATGATACTTTAGATGATGTTACAAAAATAAAATATTCCGTTTCTAGTAAGGGCAGGAAAAAAAATCCATCTGTTTTTGAAACCTTGGAGAAAGTTAAAATACTATAAGTCAAAGTGTGTTTTTAACTAAAAATGTATGTGGTTTATATATTGTTGATGAGAAATTGTATAGCAGTGTTGCTGCTTATATATGAGAAAATGTCACTATGACACCAATAACCCACAAAAGAGTCACAAGGAAGGGATGGGTAATACATGTCTTTGTGCATAGAAAGGCCACATTAAATACATGTATTCCCTTTCTTGATCTGATCCCTAACAGGTTTATAAAACTACAATAATATATGGACAAAGTAAGAATAGCTATGATGATAACGACACCAATAATAACAACAGCAACTGATATATATATATTAAAGCTACTGTGGTTTTTCCTTGACTTTTTGGTCCTTTCCTCTTTCAAGGTATGAGATAAATCTGATTAGCATCTTTCTGAATTTATTGTTGCAGTTAATCTGCTTCATGTTTGCCTGCTGTAGTCGCCAATGTGAGCTAACGTGTTACATTGAACAGCATCAGTCTGTTATTGCGTTGAAATTTTCAGAAAGCTTCAGGAAAAAAATCTCTCTTTTTTGATGAAGGAAATAAAATTTCAATACTGCTGTGAACACCAGATTTGGTTCGGTATATGCAGGATATGCTATATCCTGCATGAGAAAAACGTAAACTCATGTTAATTCACTGATTTCAAAAGAGTAAGCAGCTTAAGAAAATGTCTATACTGGTTTTTTTTTCTTAAAATGCAGTGAAAGCTGCATAATTGTACTCCAAATTATGTAATGGCAAGTGTTACTTGTGATTAATTTTCTTGTGTGAACTGTAAATTTATGATCGCAGGATCTAAACCAAGGGCTATTCCATTCAAAAGGAATCTTTCCAGTAACCTCAAAGTTCAGACACATAAATTGGCCCTGCAGATTGAGAAAGCCCTACTTTGAAGAGTGTTTTTCTAGGAAATCAACTTATTCATCCCTTTCATTAAACATGGACTCGAAATCAGAGTGGTGATTTCAGATCTCCCTCTATACCCAAACTTCAGGGAGCCAAAATCTGTTGCTGAAGTCCTGTCCTCATTAACAAGAGGAATTTTGCTACTGGACTTGAATGAAATTAAGATTTCACTCTAAAAGACTAAGACTGAGGACTTATCTCTTGGATCAAACAAGAACACTAGCCTTAAACATTTATCTTTGATGAGGAAGTGCAGTTTCAAGTCAGTTTGGACTTTGAAATCTGTGGTTCAGGCTCATTTCAAAGATGGGTTCACATGATTCGGTAGGCTTTGTAATCTGTGAATTTCATGCTTTTAAAAAAAATAGCTGGGAGCAGAATTAGTATGTACAGAATAATAACAGTCCAGTTCAATTGCTATTTAGTTCAGAATGGTTGCTCTGAGAGACTGTTGGAGAGGGAAAAAATGTGATGAGAAGAAATATTTACTGTGCAAACTTTGCATGCCAATAAAGAAATTATAGAGAGACTATTGTTAGGTTTGAGTCTGTAATTATAATTGAAGCATAAAGATGATCAAACACAAGAGCATTTACAGTTAATCTTTCTGACATTGCTTGATTTTTCCTATGAACCATAGAATAGAAGAATCAAACAAAATTGTGTCATAAGAGCCTAAACCTTAGGTGGTGAAAATCAACTTAGCTCCTTCAGTTTAAACAATCATTCCAGTTTGCATCAACTGATGGTTCGGCCTTATATTCTTGTTACAATTTGAATTGGCTTCTCTGGAGGGAAATTTATAAGTTCGATGCCACCAGCAACTAGCAAAGAACTTGCTATTCAATAGATTGCATTTATAACCATCTGGATTATTTCTTATAAATTATACGAGGTATTTGGAAGTCTTTTTTTTCATACCAAAACCACTTTGTTATTTAGAGCACATTTATAATTTTGCAAATAAAGAGACTGGAAAAAAACATTTGTGTTAGTTTATTTTTTGCTCATGTTATATGTTACATGATGTTCTCCAGAGTGGAAGTAAATTACTGTTATATTTGTTACAGTTTTATTATTACTATTATTACACTGAGAACACCGAAATAGCATTTCCAGGTCGCTGGTGAGACTAATACTTTGGAGTGCTAAATGTATAAATGGGAGCAACCTCACCTGACCATTACCATCCAAAAACGAATTATCTTGTCTGTCTTAAAATAGTCAGCTTGGTTCTACCAAAAAATTTCTTATTTCTTTTAATGTGGGTCTTTATAGATCCTTTTGTGGAAAGCGGGGGGCCTAAGAGGAGCTTAGACGAGATATCTGATCGTTAGGAAGCTAATGCTGGGAGAGATGACTTACCACCTTATCAAGTCAGAAAATGTGACCTAAAATTTCAGAAAAAAAAGTGTGAACAGTGTTTAGTGGTGTTCATAGACAGTCAGATCCATTTGTAAATAGTTCTTAAGTGTCCATGTCCATTTTGGCTTCAGAAATATGTGTAGACTTCTAGAGCTCTACAGAAAGATTTCCTCCTTTCCACTGATTACACTAAAACAGCAAAGCTATTCTTCCTCTTTCTTTCAGTGTCTGAATCTGTCTCAGTATTAAAGTTATAAATCAGCATGTAGCAAGGTAAGCAAATAAGTTAACAGATTATGAAT